>WYDF02051754.1:0-12074 GCA_009867245.2 Adranes taylori
TTTCGCTGAGACAACACATCGAAACTGCAAATCCTTGTAAACATCTAGCAAGGTAAACTCAAAGTAAAGCATATGCACTGCATACCCCGCGTATGCTCTTCTTAATTGTATTAGTTAATATGATGATATATATGATTTCTGCTGCTTATGGTTTCTAGGGCGGTACGCCTAACAACCCCAAGTCCACGCATGACAAATACACACACACAAACGAACCAGCAAAAAAACACACGCAAAAACCATTCGTAACTGCCCGAAAAACGAGGAAACTCGACCCCGGAAAACCATCACTCAAACTCTGACTCTCTTTCAATATAAGTAGAGCATGTCTAGAACACTATACGAAGCCCTTGGCGGCAGATATTGTAGAATGCGAGATAAATATAGCGCATGGCATCTAATGCTTATCATAGAAAGAAACCGAGAAGTTAAAATTTAAAATAGAGATATAATTAAATCTTGTATATTACAACTAATTTTATCAAATGAAAATGTTTAAATAATATTACTTTAAGACGTAAATAACTTGTATGATGACGAATAGATGACTTAGTCCAATTTCAAATACCTGTTGATGACATATTTATACAAAAAGCTTAACAAAGCCAGGCCAATGAATATTTGAAAAATAGCTTAACCTCGAGACGGTGCTGTAGCTGTTTCGTCTAAGACCATGAAAGAACTACTAAAAAGGGGCACTGACGAAAGATTGCCTAATGCTGGAAATACTTATCCGCCCTGATATGGCTTTTTAAACTATTTATGTGCACAGGTCATCAAGAAGTATTTTAAATTGGACTAACTCGTCTAATTGTAATTAATTTCATCATTTTTTTCACTTCAACATTACTTTTCATATTTGTGAGTTTTAAAAAATATATAAAATATCGTTTTACTAGCCAAAAGCATCAACATATACAGTCTGTTTGTGTTTAGGTGTCACAGCAGATATCTCGACTATTATCAGAGATATCACAAAATGTTATAGGAGAAAAGTTGTTTTCATTTCATTTAATTATGAAGCCTGGACCATCACGGGTACTTGGCGCCGTGATTATCGGTCATGGTAACAGAAAGGACGCACCCGGACAGGCAAGGCTTTCTAATTCCTGTAAATGCAGGTATAATGCGAAGAAATCACAACAAACCATCTGGAAAAGCTAATATGTTCGTTGAATATTAAGAAGTCTGGTAGGCACGTACATGTTGTACCGTTGTTGATTGGTACATGAACTGAGTCCGATGAAGGTATCCTATGAAAGCCAGACGCGAACCTGTCTACCGACAGAGTTTGAGAGAGGCGTGCTTCATAAAGCTTTGAAGTGAATCCATGAGACAGTATCTGAAAGAATAACTTCAATTAAGGTCTTAACGAGTTCAGCTTACAAATGAGGACGGTCTTGGCCTCTAGGGTCGAGATTACATAAGCCCAAGGCGTGATTTCTCTTTGTGGTTAGCAAACATCATGTTATTGAGACCCCGCAATTTAATAAATGATCGTCATAGAAGCGATAGTTCAGGAAAACTCAACAAACCCTATTGGGCTGGAGTTGAGAGATGCAATTATATATATATATTATCATTAAACCTGTCCATTTAAGGCCGACCGAAGACACACGATTCGAAATCTCAGTCATAGTGAATATGAATCTCTTCTGGTAGCATCTCTACTTTCTTCTGGTAAATAGTAAGTAGAGAGACATTTTATTGGGTTTTGTTGTATCAATAACATCTTTGACGACGCGCTTATAAATTTAGGGGCACCTCCTTAAGTTAAAATATATTTGAAGCAGATTAATCGGCCATTAATAGATCTTTAGCTGTTATCTTTCCGAACCTAATTATTTTATATTCAAAATTAGTAGGTCCTTAAAATATTATAAAATACATTTATGGATGTGGGGGTTTACGTGCGATTAAGATTGAGTTTTATAAGTATATTCTATAGAGCTTCATGACAACCATTTATATTACTAAAAAAATAAAATACGTAAAAGATAGGAAACATTAAGAATATAAACAGTTACGCGCACGCATATGAAATCTCATAAAAGCTCATATATCAAAAAGATAAAGCGCGTTCCGTTAAATCGCACCGTAGCTTGCTTATGCACGAAATAAATGGATCAATTATGTAAATATTCGTCTCGGTTTACTATCACTTCAATTAGTTCGTTTTATTTAAATTTTTAAATGTTTGTTGTAAAACTTACTAGATTAATAATGATGTTCAGTTTATTGACTTCTTCAGATTTAAAGTAAAATTAAAATGTAAATAGTTTTAGATAGAATTTTGAAGAAAATGATTTATAAATGTCATAAGGAGTATATATTTTTTTAGATAAAATTAAAAATAAATAAAATTAATTTATCTTCGATTATAGTTACAATCAAACATTCCAAAATTGAATAAAAATTTTATGATTTAAAATCTCTTGTTATCCATATATTAAAAATTATGAACTTCATAAAAATTAAACAATGCCCAAAACTTATTTTATAAATTTACATTGGAATAAAGTAATTTGAATAAAAATCAACTGATTACTAAACAGTGATATTTCGCTGCTCAATGCAATGTCTGGGGGTTCCATTTAATGGAAAATCCTCGCTATCTTAAGGCATGTATACTTAACTGAAGACAATTCACTTATACGAGCTTCTGTTAAAATATCGGGATAGAAGAAGACGAAAACATCTAGAAGTAAAATAATACTTTATTGATTTTCAAAATAGTTCCCTTTACACTCTATACATTTTTTTCATGCGCATAAACCAATCATCAATCATCTGTTTTTCCACTCAGAAGATGATACACTTGAAACGCTTCTACTGCATCTGGAAAGGAAAATCTTTTGCCACGTAGTCGATTTTTTATATCTGGGAAAGCAAAGAAGTCGCTAGGACATAAATTAGGACTAGATAGAGGATGAGACAACAATTCTACCTTTTGACTGCTCAAATCGTTTACTTTTGTTGGGCAGTATGGGAACTCACATTGTCATGGTGCAGAGTGATGTGTCGCGTCCTATTTGGTTTTCGCAACTCAGTGATAATTTGTACTAACCAAATGGATGCATACGATTCTGCATTAACAGTTTTACGATATTCAAGTGGAATAGTAGCGACATGCCCAGTTTTTGAAACGAAACAAACTACCAGTTTCTTAGAAACACTGCGGCAGCGAGTGAGTTTAGTGGGTTTGATTTCATCTTCAAACACCCAAACAGTTGACTGCTGTTTTGTATCTGGTTCTTAAGCATAAATCCAACTTTCGTCACCACTAGTAATGTCGTAGATCAAAATTGATCTCCCTAAGTCGAATCATTTAAGCATTTCTTTACACCAGTTCACACGAGCCTCTTTCTGGGCTTCCGTTAAATTATGAGGGATACAAATATATTTTTTAACACCTAAGTGATAATGTAAAATTTTATTAATTTGTTTCATACCCAAGCCTTAGTGTGACTAAATTTCTCTCCCATGCCTTAGTGTGACTATTCATTATTTATATAACTGCGGCATAATTTAAACTCTTGGTACCATCGAAAGACAGTTGTCCTTGAAGGTGCCTCTTCACCAAAGGCAATTTTGAAATCTTCGATGCACTCCTTTTCACTTTTTTTTAAACGAAAATCAAGTAAAATCATTGTTCAAAAATGTTCTTATTTAAATTCATTTTTATTGAATTCTAAATAATTTTTAAAATTTGCAATAACTAAACGGCTTGATATATTTACAATCTGTCACTTCAGTTTAGCAACTGAAGGACAAAACTTCATGACGCGTTATTGGTTGTTAATCGCTTAAGTACACTGTTGCCACATGCCGAAATTTTAACAGTATCCCTCGTATAGCATTGGCAGGTAATTAATATGCCGACATATAGCATCGGTCATAATAATAATTTTTAGGAATCACCGATTTCGAGTATATGTTTGATCATCCTCAGGGATAAAAATGAAGGCTAACCATCTTGGTAATTCTTTTTACAGGAATAAGGATTGTTTATCTTTTACACTACCGGCTTATTGATTAATTGATAGAAAATTAATAGAAAATTAATAGAACATTGATAGAAGATTAATAACAAAGAAAAATCGGTATTTAATTATAAGATTAAAAAATAATATGATTTATATTTATCAATATTATTTATATTTAGATCATTTACGAAGATGACTGTATTTTTAATACATGGACGGCAATAGATTGTTAATCATAAAAATTTTATTCTATTTTGTAATGTTTCATTCTAATTAACTATAATCGAAGGTAAAATTATATTTCTAATTTTTAATCTTATCTAAAAATATGCTATTTTCTTTTTATTCGCACAAAAAAGCAATATCTTAAAATTAGCACCTGACAGATATATAGAGATTTGATAGCTACATGTTTTGTTAACATAAATTTTCGTTGTGAAATTTGAAGACATTTTTCTTTATTATGTATTTTTACATATATAGCATTTTTCCAACCGACAATGTTTATTGCGTTAACAAACTTTTTACTAACTTGGAAAAATCGTTACTATATTTCACCTCTTAGCCACATAAGTTGATCCACCACTACTTCCAATACAAGGTGGAAAGGAGTTATGTACGCTAAGAATTTGCTTATAAAAGTCTCGTACAACCGTATATCAAATATATGTTAATTAGAATTTTGTCTTTAATCTCTTCTGCGAGCATTTTGCTTTTTGCGAAGATCTAATTTTTAGTTAAAAAGTTAAAATCTATGTTTCGGTCGCCGACCTCTTATCGCGGCCCTAAGAGCGATTTGCTCTAAGTAGGCGCCATCGCCAATAAATAATGTAATCATATTTTTAATCAACGATCAGATACAATCTCCAATAAAAAGTTAAGTACTACATGCCCATTTTTCAGCAGATTCTTTTGATATCCTCGTCATTATCTTTGCTTTTTCTTTACTCTTTTCTCTTACATTCACATTTTTTCCATATTAACCGTCTAGTCGATTCGGAAAATAGGAAGGCGCCGTCAGAAGAAGAAATTGGCAGAGCATGACCGATCGCACAAGGATGATATCGGATCGACTCTGAAACGACCCATCCAGCTCCGCCGTCCACAGCCGTCACGCTTATACCGACAGTTTCAGGCGACGTCTCATTACCGCCGACTCCTGGTAAAGGACGGCTTTTACCCCGTCAACAGTGAACCCGCGCCACACCAATCTAATCCGATCGGCTCCATCATCACAAATGCATCCTAACTTTTAGAAGAACAATTATAACAATTATAGGGGGGTGCAGAATTTTGGGGTATTTAAGGAAATACGATATTATAGCCATAGTGGAAACATGGGTGGTTATTAATAGATGGAAGGAAATAAGAGAAGGTTTGGGAGAAGGGATTGGGAGGTTATAGTTGGGTTGTTCAGGGGCAAGGAAGAGGAATGTAGAAGGGTGGGCCAGTGGAGGAGTATTAGTAGGGGTGAGAGTAGGATTCGAAAATAAGGAAGTGAGTATGAGAGAGATGGAGGGGGTTAAAGTGGTGTGAAGTAGAGATAGGAGGGATGCAATGGTGTATCATAATAGCATATGTGATCAAAGAATGGAATGAATATATGTGGGAACTAGAGGAGAGAATGGAAGGGCGGAGGAACGAGAATGAGGGGATAATAATAATGGGTGATTGGAACGTGAGGGTGGGGGAGAGCATGGGAGTGAATGTAGGTGCGAATAGAGAATGGTTGATAAGGTGCGAATAGAAAATGGTTGAATGGTCGAAAAACAAGGAAGTATATTCTAAGGGAAGAATGTTGATGGAATGATTGGAAGAACAGGGGATGGTTAAGATGAATTGGTGTGCGGAAGGTCATTGGGAATGGGAGATTTCGTTCAAGGGGCACGATAATAGATTACATTTTGGTGAGTGAAGGGGCGAAAGATTATGGAGATACTTAAGATATGGTAATACTTAAGAGACAGAAGAAGCGAGGGAAACGGGAGGAATGGGAAGTGTGTAAAATTAAGGGATTGGGGAGAAAGGTGCATGGAGGAATTAATGGCGAAAGAGGGGGAAGGAGAGCGAGGAAATGTGATGGAACGGTGTATTTTGGAGGAAGCGGGTATGGAGATTAATGAGAAGGGAGTATTAGCAGAAAGTAAATGAGGAACGAGGGAGGGGCAGTGGGGCCGGATGCTGTGCCTGTGGAGGTTGGAGGTGTAGAAGTGTCTTAAAGGGGGTGGGATAAAGGAGTTAACGAGGGGATTGAATGCAGCATAGAAAGAGGAAGAGAAAGTGCCGGAAGAAGGGAAGGAGGGTGAAATAAAACCAGTATATAAGAGGGGGCGAAGGAGAAGGGCAGAAAGTTATAGAGGGGTGATTGTAATGAATGGTATATATAGATTGTATGCGAGGGTACTGAATGGGAAACTAAAAGATGAGATGGAAGAGAAGGGGGTGATATCAAATACGCAGAAGAGTTTCGTAAAGGGTAATGGTATGGCTGATTGTATAGTAACAATAAATTGCATTACAAATCAGGAAGTGTGTGAAGGGTGAAGGCTGTACTTAGCTTTTTTCGATTTGAAGTCTGCATTTGAGACACCAGAACGGGGGAGACCATGGAAGAGGATGAAAGAATGGTAGCTCTAAATGTTTTCAGTTTGTTTTAACAGATGTTGGTGTTCTGATTGAATCGTTTTTTTGTGTTACAATTTGTTACTTATGTTACTTATATAAATATATCTAGTTTTCTCGCATTCTTGCTAGTTAGCTATATAACAACTAAAACTACATAATATAAATAATATAGAAATTTTGAGAACCTTACTTTAAATAATAATGAAAATTGATGTGTTAATTTCTTCGAAAACTGTTTATAGACGTCTTTAAGGTATTCAAATTGCTTAAAAATGTAGGTAAGGATAGATGCTTGCATTTTGGCATTTGGTGGAGCCTTCATCAATACCCTCTACTTCACAAATTGCATCACTACACCGGCTTGCGAGGTCGGCGTTTTACAACTGCGTTACCACCTAGACTGTTTAAGCAATTTGATACGGTGAAATAATTTATGAAGTTGGACACAAATCCATATAATTAGGTATTTATGTTTTAGGGCTTATAACCTTAATTAACTCACCCTATCCATCCCTTTATTAAATCATCTCTAGTATTAGTTATTTGCACTATTCCATACGTTGAAATAAACGTATATGCTTTTACGCAGCATATACGTTTTGTTGAAAATGGATGTGTTAATTTCTTCTAAAACTGCTTACAGACGTGTTTAAGATATTCAATTTGAAAATGTAGGTAAGGATAGATGAGCGCATTTCTGGCAAATAGCATCACTACACTGGCTTGCGAGGCCAGCGTTTAACAACTGCATTACCACCTGCATTTAATATCAAATATCGTATAATAACGTAGACATTTAATGCTCCATATGCACATTATATAGAAAATTTTCAAATTGTTTAAACAGTCTAGGTGATAAGACGCAAGACGGTGTAGTGATGCAATTTGCGAACTAGAGGGTATTGTTGAAGGCTCCATTGAATCTGTAAGCAGTTTTTGCAGAAATTAACTCATCAATTTTCAATAAAACGTATATACTGCGTAAAAGCAATACTAAAATCTACATTTATTTCGACTTCTGGAATAGTGCAAATAACTAATACTAGAGATGGTTTAATAAAGGAAAGGGGTTAATTAATTAAGGTTCTAAGTCCTGAAACATAAATAAATAATTGTTTATATTTGTGTCGATCTTTTTAAATTATATCACCTTAAACTGCATTTAAATATCAAATATCGTATAATAACGTTGGCATTCAATGCAATATATGCACATATTATAGAAAACTTTCTAATTGTTTAAATAGTCTAGGTGGTAGCGCAGTTGTTAAACGCTGGCCTCGCAAGCCGGTGTAGTGACGGAATTTGCGACGTAGAGGGTCCTGACGAAGGCGACACCAAATGCCAATAATGCGCACATCTACCCCTACTTAAATTTTTTAAGCAATTTGAATATCTTAATCACGTCGAAAAGCAGTCTTCGAAGGAATTAACACAGTAATTTTCAACAAAATGTATATGCTACGTAGAAGCAATACTAAAATCTACATTTATTTAGACGTCTGGAATAGCGCAAATAACTAATACTACAGATGGCTTAATAAAGGAATGGAAAGGGGTGAATTAATTAAGGTTACAAGTCCTGAAACATAAATAAATTGTTGTTTGGATTTGTGTCCATCTTTTTTAAATTATATCACCTTAAACTGCACTTAAATATCAAATATCGTATAATAACGTTGGCATTCAATGTTTTTTTTTCTACGTAGGAAGTGGAGAATCTTCAAAAGAGGAAGGATGCCCGGTGCATCCAACAACTGTGGGATTTTTACCCACTAAACTCCACTCCCTGTTGGGATTTTAATCATGAGAAGGTTGGTGAATTTCTTATTGAGGCTTTAGGATTTGTCATCCTCTTCAGCCTGGACCAGGGTATTCAATACAATGTATGCACATATTATAGAAAACTTTCTAATTGTTTAAACAGTCTAGGTGGTAACGTAGCTGTTAAACGCTCACTCGCAAGCCGGTGTAGTGACGGAATTTGCGAAGTAGAGGGTCCTGACGAAGACGCCACCAAATTCCATAAATGCGCACATCTACACCTACCTAAATTTTTTAAGCAGTTTGAGTATGTTAAACACGTCTAGGAGCAGTCTTCAAAGGAAATAACACAGCAATTTTCAACAAAAAATATAAGCTTCGTAAAGGCAATACTAATATCTATATTTATTTCGACGTCTGGAATAGTGCAAATAACTAATACTAGAGATGGTTTAATAAAGGAATGGAAAAGGGTGAATTAATTAAGGTTATAATTCCTGAAATATAAATAAATTGTTGTTTGGATTTGTGTCCATCTTTATAAATTATCTCACCTTAAACTGTATTAAAATATCAAATATCGTATAATAACGTTGGCATTCAATGCAATATATGTACTTATTATAGAACACTTTCAAATTGTTTAAACAGTCTAGATGGTAACGCAGTTGTTAAACGCTGGCCTCGAAAGTCGGTGTAGTGACGGAATTTGCGAAGTAAAGAGTCCTGATGAAGACGCCACCAAATGCCATAAATGCGCACATCTACCCCTACATAAATTTTTTAAGCAATTTAAATATCTTAAACACATCAAGAAGCAGTTTTCGAAGGAATTAACACAGCAATTTTCAACAAAACGTATATGCTACGTAAAACCAATGCTAACAGCTACATTTATTTTAAATAATGATATTTAGATTCAGCATTTTATTATAAATTCTCCACTGTGGTTAAAAACAGAAATAGTATGATTTTCATGACATTCATAATAATGGATTTTGACAAATAAAGCGTTGAAAGCGTTGAGAATCTCGCTTAGTCGACACCTTATAAGATCATTATTCGATGCTTTTTTCTCCATTCCAAAGATGATTTATTAGAAAATCATCAGTCATACTAATTGTCAGTGACGTATTTTGACATTCGGGGTTTACATATATAATAAACAGTTAGATGCATTTGCAATATTTAAAAATATGTAGATCATAAACAAAATTAATATTTGAAAAATATAATTGGAGTAATAATAAAATACGAGTAATATATAATATATTGTATAATATAATATCCATTAGAGTCTAAAACGTTTAATAACCAGTTGGAGTGGTGTAAATAAGCGCATAGTTACACTATTATAAAATCTAAATTGATTTGACAAATAGTAGTCATTGTCGATATGTTCACGCCCTACAGACGATGCAGATACGCAGCTGAGAGATGCTTTCTACGACAACGTCATACTCCAACTCGACAAAATAAGTAATAGATAACAGATCACATTGATGGATAATTTAAATGCCAGAGTTGGTAGGGCAGGTATGGTAGGGTCCAATAGTGGGACAATTTTGAGCGCAAATATTGAACGAAAATGGTATTAGATTTATTGACTTATGGGACTAGTTCTCCCTGAAGGTAACGAACACCTGGTTTAGCCACAAGGAGATCAATACGTGTATATGGCATCAATAGAGGCTGCGGGTTTGGTTATTACAGAAAACTCTATGGAATAAGGTATGTAGTCGCAACGGTACAACATATAGAGGTTAGAAAGCCAAACTGACTCAACTATATTTCTATATAAATTTAGAAACACACAGAAGTTGAGCCTCATGGAAAACAAGAGAGAAGTCAAATATTATTATGAATACCTGAAAACCATGAATACCAAATTCAACCATGGAAACACTAGCGTAACCCAAAGCTGTAAACCACAATATTTTCTGGACTGTGGAGCTCGTACTCCTAGTCCAATAAAAGAAATAATTTTACGATAATTGGCTGATGACGAAATATACAACTGATTAATAAAATAATACGCTACTAGAAATAGAGAGGTTAAAGCAGCAATAACAATATCAAAGAACGAAGTTTGGAAAACAAAATGCATATAAACAACTTAATGTGAAGTTTTCGATCAAACTCGGAAAAATTCAAATTAATCGCAAAAATTTGACGCAGTTGTCTTGATCGATAGAAAAAGTATTATTAAAACCTACCGACTGAACATAGGTAAGAATATTTGAACATTTCCTACACCGAGATAAATGAGATGAAAGCTCAAGTGAAAACAGTATCACTGGAGGAGATTAAGGGAGCGATACAGACCATGACAAACAATCGAGCTTCAAACTCTGGAAGGTTACCAACTAAGCTGAACCGACTGTCTTTCAATACCGACTGAATGGAAGACAGGACACATTACCTCAATACACAAAAAAACGTTCAAAAAGGGAGTGCTGCTACTCCCGGGGCATAAGGAATCTCAGTGTGCAGACTCTATGGGCGGATCCTTAAAAAAGGATTGAAGAACAATACGAACAATTAGAATATCAGAGCGGGTTCAGAGCAGGCCGACTTGGTTTGAATAATGCTTTCTGTCTCAAACCGATAATCGAAAAGAAAATGACACGAGAAAGACCAGCACATGAAGTTTTAATTAATTTAAAAACTGTGGGAAGCACTTGATAACTTTCAAATTTCATCTATATTAATTGACGCCCTGATGAGATCTTATGAAGACGGAATAGTAAAATTAGTTACGAAGCTTTCTGCAGAATTTTCAGTAACTATGGGATTGCGACATGGGTGCTGCATTTCGCCTACACTTTTTAAAATTTCTATCAGCAAAGCACTAAAACACTGGCACAGAAAATGTGAAAAAATGAGATGCTAAATAGACGGAAATGAGCTAAGTACGTTATTATTTGGGGACGACCAAATAATATTCCCAGAAGACTACGACGATATATCGTTCATACTACGATAATGGTCATGCTTGTTCATGCGTAGAATACGTTCAATGGGGTTTAGAGATCAATATGGAAAAAGTACATGCCAATAGGAGATCCACCTGTGGATATTGTGTTGCGAGGTACCACAAGAAGGTCAGTTCAAGAATATAAACATTTAGGAATACGATTATTAGTACTGTAACTGATAAATATGATATTACAAAGATAGAAAGAAAGTACCAACTGGCAAACGAATTACACAAACCTTACATCCTATGATTTGGAACCGAAAGATAAGCAAGAAAACAAAAACTGTAAAAATGGATACAAAACTGTTCTAGAGAGCACAATGACATATCTATGGTTCAGCGGTTTGGCTGCTAAGCAATAGATAATGTTTACCACTGTGAGCAGCGGAAATGAATTTTTGGAGAAAATGCTGCACAGGTCCAAACTTGAACATGTCACCAACGTCAATATTAGGCAAAGATGGAAGTGAACTATCATAGATGATATTGAATCTAAACAACTTACGGGGTATGGGAACCTAAAGCAAATGCGCAACGAAAGGTGAGAAAAAGAATTCACGTCTGGTTTCTGTGTGGAAGAAGAAATTGGGGTCGTCTTACAATCAGCAGGAAATCAGGAAATCCAGGAGAAACTCTGCCATGAAGAAAAGAGAATCAGAAGAACTCAACTGGGATGATCGAAGAAGATGGCAGATGGGATGCGGAAAACGGCACAGATC
>WYDF02051765.1:0-12074 GCA_009867245.2 Adranes taylori
GCGGTCTATTATCATAATTTTCGTCTTCTTTTTGTTCAACGTAAGACCATGTTCTCTGCTGATCCTATCCAACTTTCCAAACATCTGGATGGTATTTTCCAATTTACTAAAGGTAGCAAATCAGTACTCCGATAGAAATTCTTTAATAGTTTATGAATAAATTTTATTTCACTTATTTTACGTCTGTTTTCGAGTGTGGGTCTAGGATAAGTTTAGGATTAGTCTAATATAATCCTAGTTATGATTTTCAACGGGAGTACCCAATCTTTAAGCACATGATCTTAAAAATATATTCTGAACCCTTTCTAATTGTATTTTATGGTTTTCATAAGAAGTCGACCATATCTCGACGCATTAGAGCGAGATCGAACTAGTGATTGATAATTTCTAATACATGATATTAACGATAGTTGGCTACAGTGTCTTAATATGAATCCCAGAACTTTTCTTGTGCTCAGAACAGTGTCATTTATATGTTCTTCAAAACTTTACTTCGGGTCGAACAGCACGCCGCGGTAAGTTCATGAGATAAACTCTATGTAGTAGGATATTGTTGATTCTATATGAGAAATTCACACTTCTACTTCTGCTAAATGAGATAAAAGAGCATTTATCAATATTTAAGTATTAAAATATACTCTGTTATCAGACGACCATTTGACGAAGTTATCCAGATCTAATTGAATTTTCATTTGTTCTTCAGAAGAATCTACTGTACTGAACATCTTTACATTATCCGCAAATAACTTAACAAAATCAAATACTTTATAGATATGGTGAGATTATAAGAGATTAAATAATAGAGCTGAGCAAATTCCACCTTGTGGAACCAGATTTCGCCGCTATTTCTTCATAAATTTTTATTTTCACCATTTGTACTCTATTAACTAAGAAACTTCTGAACCAGCGAACAAAACCATCACAAAATTCCAATTCGTTCAGTTTAAAGAAAAGTAACTCGTGTTTGACTTTGTCGAATGCTTTCGAAAAAACAGTGTAAACTACGTCAATTTGCGAGTCATTTTCAAATGCATCCAAAATATAATTTTGATAAATTAATAAGTTAGTGATAGTTGATTTACCTTGGCTAAAACCATGTTCTTCGATAAATAGGGGTTTGCATTTCCAAGAAATATAATCATATATTAAAGAATCTAGCAATTTAGGCAAAGCTGATTGGATTGTGCCCCTTTATAATTTTTTATCTCAGTTTTAGCACCACACTTGCGTATAGGTATAATATAGCTCTTTTTCCATTTACTTATAAAAATACATTATAATATACTGTTCAATTACTCCTTGGGCGTAGATTCAGTTAGTACAAGTACATTACTGTTTTTCAACTAAACTCAAAACTACCGGAAAGAATATTGCATTAGACGTATTGAGTTATCAAGACCCTAAATTATAAATGTATTTAAAATTGAAATTCTGGTTCAATTAAAATTAAACATTGACGTAGTGTGCGCATCCATACAGTACGTGAAGGTGCAGATAAGAGGAAACAGAGGGAAACCTTATACAAAAATAACCGACCCGAGGTCACAGAATCATAGATTAACATTTACATTTATCTCTCGTAAGTCTCTCTTAAATATTCCAATGTACTAAAGAGTGATAGAGATAGGGTTTTAAAGCTATTTGGTAAAGAGTTCCATTTCTTGGCAATATTATAGGAATATGATCGCCGAAATATTGATGTCGTATGTACAGGCGGCGTGATAGTGCCTTTAAATCTAATATTTAGATTGTGGACATGTCTATAGCTGATTTTATTCAATAAAATTGCTGGAGATTTATTTATCATTATTTTGTAGTAGAAAATCAGTTCATGATGAATTCATATCACTTTCATTGTGGACCAGTTAGCATCCCTTCTCTTTTGGCTTAAATGATCAAATTTGCGAAGCCCATAGGCATATCTTATACAACAGTTTTGTATTTTCTGAATATTATATTCGTAATTCGTGTCAAGACATCGGAATAATTGAATATTGAAAGTACATGTGACTCTCATAACATTAATTTCATTTGCTCACTCAAAAAATCTCTGGCGTTATAGAGTAATTTTAATCTATAGATTGCTTTTTGGCAACATTTATTTACATAGGTTTTAAAGCATAAATTCTTGTCTATTACTAATCCTAAGCTTTTAGCCTCATTCACTAATGGCAATACATGGCTTTGCATTATCAGCTTTTCTTGAGATGTTAATAATTGGCGATACTTATTTTTAGAAAAGAGAATTACCTTTGTTTTTAGCGGATTAAGTGTTAATGCATGTGCATTAGAATATTTAAGAATCCTTTCTAGATCATGATTAATGTTAGTGCATGTCTGCATTACTTCATCATCTGATAATTCACTAAGACCAATAAAACGCAATACACTCAATAGAATATTGTGATTTACAGAATCAAAAGCCTTTGAGAAATCCAGTAGAATTAACAGTGTTTTTATGTTGGTCAGTGGCGGATATAATATCGTCAACAATAGTAGAGGAAAACTGCCGATTCTATGACACGAGCATGATAACGAACGCGAACATCTCACGACATCTCTACCATGTTATTGGGTACGAACGCGAATATCTCACATCTCACGACATATCTAAACCACGGCTTCGATTCCGAACGCGAATGCTCGCCAACGAACACTATCTGTGCTGTTGGATACCTAAATTTAGCAGATTCCTGTATGTTTACAGATTTCTGCTATATATTGTAAATTCAGCACTAGGAACAATACAACTACTCAGTCGATTTTAGTCAAATATAGATATATTTACAATAAGGCAAGGAAATATAACCAACAAAATAAATTAATATATATTTATTTTATTTACATACTTCATTAACAATACGTAATAATTAAATATCTAACGTTATTTTGCGTATATTCATATAATGGTTTTTACGTTTTCTTTATATAGATAAAGTCATTTTCATGATGTGTGAAAATAATTTCACCAATCGTGGACAATCAGTATATTGCTCCAGATTTATCCAGGCGCGTCACTATCCATGCAATTAAAAGTTCTTTTTCCTTGATGTAAACCATAAATATTATGACAATCTAATTTATCAAGAACCATAAAAAGTGGTTGAATGTGGCAATTACTACACCAATTTAAAGGAACCCAAATAAGATCATACATAATATTTTCAATATTTATTACACTATGATCTTGATAAAGATAATATTTAGTATATGTTTGATCCCATAAATTTCCACTTTGTAAAATTGTTTTGTAAAATTGTGATTTGTCCGAAAACAATCAAAACAAAGATAATAATTTAAATATTTTCCGTGTACGATAATGTTTCATCGCAAGTTAAATCATTAATAACATTTTCATAAAGTTTTCGTGGTAAACTATTTTATAATGTTTCCATATCTTTAAATTTATATTTACCTTTAACTGCACGTTTAGCGATATTGTGCAAAGATTTTACTTGAAATAACATTATGTCAACAGATCAAAAACTCACAGATTAATAAAAATTAATGGTTATTCGGTTTTTTTTTGCAATATACATACATAAAATCACATTTACTGAATAAGCATTTTTGAAATGTAAACCCAAATATGCTTAGCTTGCAGCTATGTATATAATTCCTTAAATAAAATTATTAGTACTATATAATGTACTGAATGTATTTTAAACAATATTTAATAAATTCCATTCCTGTGGGTGTTAAAAACTTACAATAAATCTACTATCAGACATTATAAACTCATGAAACCAATCATACCATGGCATCATCTGAGAAGTAACTTGAAAAAACAGGCACTCTGAAAATATTAAATGATTTGTTATTTGTTAAATGATTTGTTATTGCAGATGAAAACATTATTGTAATCTACGTGAAAGGTTATCAAAACTTTCAATACCTATAAGCGTTGATGGAGCATGAGAAAGAAACGCTTGAAAGAGATGTTCGTGTCATAAATCTGGCGCAACAAACTGATTGTCGACGAGAAAATATTTTCACCGCTGTTTTCACACATTAGAAAACAAATAAAAAATACACGCAAAATAACATTAGATATTTAATTATTACGTATTGTTAATGCAGTATGTAAATAGAATAAATTATATTAATTTATTTCGTATGGTTTTATATCTTTATTTGACTAAAATCGACTGAGAAGTTGTATTGTTCCTATGTGTCTGTAAATTCGATATCCAGAAATGTATGCCTGCCTGACACTTCCACCGAGCAGATGTCTCCAGCACAAAGTTATACTATTAAAATTAAAAAAAAATCAAATTTACCGCCATATTGGTTTTTCAAATGATAGCTGTCAAATTCAATGCATACTAGCTTTAAAAATGATTTATTTATCAACGGCCACCATCTGCATGTACATATTATTTATCAACATGAATGAACTATCACCACGTGTATACATTATTTATTAATGTACCGCCATATTACAACCGAAAACAACTACATAACTATCTAACCACGCATGCCTCCAACACTGAACTCTCGCGGCAGACTACCGATGCATTCCTCAAAGGAGCTTCCATTGAGCAGACGTCTCCAGATTAAAATTATACTATTAAAAAATATAAAAAATTCAAATTTCCCGCTAAACTGTTAACACGAATAACCACCATATTGGTCTTCAAATGATAAATTATTTATTTATCAACGGCCACCATTTGTATGTACATATTATTTATCAACATGAATGGACGACCACCACCTGTATACATTATTTACTAATGCACCATTATATTACTACCGAAAGTAACTACATAACACCATCTAGCGCTGAATTTACAATATACAGCAGAAATCTGTAAAAATGCCGGAATCTGCTAAATTTTGGTTTCCAACAACACACATAGTGTTCATTGACGAGCATTCGCGTTAGGGATCAAAGCCGTGGTTTAGATATGTCGTGAGATATTCGCGTTCGTACCCAAAAACATGGTAGAGATATGTCGCGACATGTTCGCGCTCGCAAGCAAATACATGGTAGAAATATGTCGTGAGATGTTTGCGTTCGTGATCATGCTCGTGTCATAGAATCAGCAGTTTTCCTCTACTAACAATATTTGACAAAGTACCAGAACAACTAACTGTAGCCGGCCCGAAATCCTGATTAGCAATCTGGTAGGATGCTGTTGGCGTTTAAGTGAACTCGTAGTTGAGATGCTATATTTTTTTCTAATTTGACATGGCTGGAAATATGCTTATAGGCCGAAGATCTGAAAATGAGGTGGGATTGTTTATTTTGGGAATGGGTAGAACTTGGGCTAGCTTCCATACAGTAGGATATGCAGAGATTTCAATGCAATAGTTTACTAAATGAGTTCAATATTTTGGGACTAATGGGCAACATAATAAAATAGTGAGATGATCAGCCCCAATTGATTTGGATTTAATGCTATGCATAATGTGTAATACATTTAATTCGGTTACTTTTTGAAATTAAAGTTCTGAGATGTTGGGGTATTTTTTATTATTATTGTCAAATTGAAACCGAATTGACAAAATAAGAATTTATTTGATTAGCATCACTCATAAGCGCTGGTAAAACTCTTTTTTTACGCTCAATGACTTTTAAATTCCTCAAGGTTTTCCAGACGCTTGATGACGATCTGGAATTGTGTTCGTAGTATGCTTTTTTCTCCTGTCGGATAGTAAAAGCCGTTAAATTCCTTAAATTTTTATAAGCTTGCCAGAGGCGAGGTAACTAATACTTTTTAAACTTTTTTAAAACTTGGTCTCTCTCGAGCATTAACAACTTAACATTCGCGGTTAGCCAAGGTGCATATGGTTTAGTAATACATTTTGTTTATTTCCGGCACATGTAGATCCCTTAGAATAGAGAGACTCTGATTAATAAAACTCACTTTAGCGTCAACATTATTTAGATCATAGATTATATTCCAAAGAATAGCGCTCAGGAACAGCCGTCGCTGATTAAGATCAAGATCTCTGTAATCCCGGTATGTTTTTACTTCCGGATTGTTTGTTTTTCTTCTGGCTCATAATATTAAGCGTACACTCTACGATATCATGATCAGACACACTATGTACAGGTATTGTGTTAGTTTTACTCACTTCGACGTCCTCTGAGATAATGATTAAATCCAACAATTTTGCAGATGTTGATATGAAGTTCTAGTTGCGTTATCGATAATCTGCTTCAGTTGAAATATGTTTAACAATGAAATAAGTTCTAGGGCACTGGTCTTGTTAAAATCTAGAAGAAAAATGTTTAAATCTCCCGTAATTATTAATTTATGACAAATTGGCATAACATCATCAATTAAGGTAGCTCCAAAAGACTTTTACATCTTGTGCCGGTGGTCTATAAATAGCACTAATAGCATATAAAATTTTTTTTATTGTGTCGCATATCCAAACCGGTTCAATTTGATTATGCGTAAGACATTTCTTTAAAGTTTGAATTATTTTTTATATAGATTATTACACCACCACCTTACCTCCTCTATCTTTTCTGGCCATAAAATAACCATTAATGTCTATGTCATTGTCAACTATTGCTTGATTAAGCCAAATTTCACTTAATGTATAAATGTTATACTTATTTGACAGGAGAAGATCTTGTATAAATCTATATTTAGGGATCAATGAACGTATATTTACATGAGATACCTTGAAATAATTCATAATATAATAGTTAATCCATGTAATAGGAAAAAGAAATTTACGAGTACTTCAGAATGTGCATGTACAATCAACTTTAAATTATGTTGCGACCCTTGAAATCACCTAATTATTTCTATTTATTATTGAACCTTCAATCTTAATAAAATAGAATACAAAGAATATGTAAAACTGTTTAGATATTGTTTAAATCGTCTATTGTTATTATGATTCGTTTCCTGCTACACTAATGCAACACGCACAGTTAAGAAAGAAAATAAATAAAATAATAAAGAAAGAACAAGAATAAATTTAGTATAGATTTAAATGTTTTAGTAAAAAAGCAAACAAAATAAGGTTGTGTATGTTACTTTGCATATCGTTTAATATATAAAAAACATCGCATTGTGGTTATCAAAATTAACTGAATTTACCTACATTACCATTACATTTATTAAGATGTAGAATTAAGTTTATCGAGGATGAAAGAGGAAAAAAAAGTTAGTAATGATAACAAATAAACAGAATGTTTTTTTTTTGTTTAATCACATACATAGTATTTATAATCTATTCTTATATATCAATACGAGTATCTTATAAAAATTAAATCTACGTACGTGTTTTACGACTCCTTTAGTATTCATTTAATTAGAACAGCCAATGAAGTCATCATAGTCCGAGAGATTAATTTTGACGTTTCTGCCATTAAGTTTGTGATATTTCCGTTAAAAATCCAGACGTTCTTTTTTCCATGTACTTCCTTCACTTTGGCGAGTAGTTTCCTTATAGAATTAGTATGGTCTTCCATAATTACCAATCCAATACCCTTAAGTTTACGCCGATTTTGCTATATTTTCAGCGGCATACGTATACTTGAGAATTTTACATATTGTGTTCATGAATTTTCTATTTGTGTTTTTCAATCTATAGCATTCATGAATATTTTCTGAAACATTTAAAATTATATTCAATTTTTCTGTTACTATTTTATTTATAATGTTTCCCAGCTCCTCTATGGTTTCGGAAGTAGTTTCCTGGACCCCAAATATACGTAAGCAATATTTGCGATTTTGTTGCTCTATGTGCTCAAAATTGTTTTACAAGTTATCTAGATCTTTTTGGATATTATCTAATATTTTACAAACGTTTTAAACATACGTGTTTGAGCTGTTTTATGCGATTACGCGCGTGTGTATGCAGAGCAACAGTAAGCCGTCTATGCTCTAACGCATCACATGATAGCATGATAAATAGTTTTATCTTTATTCGGTTTTTTAAATGTAGTTTTCATAGCATATTTTTGATAGAGCTTTACATTTACCGCGTAAGGTTGCAAATTGCTCATAGTCGTTACCAGCATTGCTTAACATGAATTTTTTGTGGGCAATCTTTTTCTCGATAATAATTTTCTTCAATTCTAGTGAAAACCAGACAGGAAAGTTATCCAATTTGATTCTTTTCGTAAGTACATATAGTCTAATAGCTTCATGCAACTGGTTATAAAACTCTTCCATTAATCTGTGCAAATCATCCCACTTAAAGTTTCATTCCAGTTTATTCAAGCTAAATGAGAATTTACACTGATATAATCAGCACTTCGAAAATCACAGGAAATATATTTTTATCGTAATTTCGTGGGATTCCTTGAGCGTGCTCAAAGTATAGAAAAATAATAGTGTCATTAGTAAGTCTTATAAAATAATTTTATAAATTAGGGATGTACTTTTTGTGGCGTAAGATAACGATTATAATATCAACTTAATGGCAGATATCCTGAGAAGGCCGATCTCAACCAGATAGACATTTCTATAATGCATTCTTCTTTAGGAAAATTCTCCTGGTTTGTAAAATTTGACGTTGTTTACATAGGGAATAGGTTCTACTATCAACAGACTGCAGATGGGGCATGTATCTGTCAAACTTTCTACTCTATTTCTTTAAAAAAACGTAAATGGAAGTTTTATGTTTAAGAGAAGAAAAGAAAAACATAAAGAAACCATATTTTAATGCATGGAATTCAATAAATTGGGTCGAATCTCAACAGGGTATATTTTTCTTGGTACTATTGAAATTACAACCTTGATTTTGTAGTATGTAATAGTTTTTATTGTTATAATTATTAGGTGCGCAAAGCGCAAGCCATCGCATATACTGATAAATTCCTGTGCAACCATGAGGATATAAATGACTTTTTGGAACTATTGAACACAATGGAAGATATTGAATTCAAATTAGAAAGTTGCTTGGAGATCACGTGTGAGGAATTCAAAGATTACAATATGGTTTATAAGTATGGATTGTCCCAAACTGTTCCCAAAGATCAAGTACGTACAGTAATAAATACTAGCAAAAAATGTGGCGGGCGCAATCGATTTTCAAACAATTAATAAATAAATTAAATCTCTTTTCTTATAACATACATTTTGTCACACAAATTTACTATTATATATTATATATTTAATAGAAAAAATGAACTAGTGTAAACTAAGACACTGCATTTCATTTTCTAATTTTTCAGTTGTAAGTTCATTAATAGGTTGAGATCATTTTTCACTACATTTAGAAAGATTTTAAATTAAAAACTAACGTAACTTTTTATTTCGTTTATTTTTAAATTATATACATTTTCTTCGCCGGAGACACTTGTTTTACTTTAGTTTCCGTCTGTCAGTTATGATTCCATTGTGGCGCTGCTATCGGTCTGGTCTGTTCTTCCATTCTTATCAATTTTCTCTTTGCTGTATTCTTTATGTAGTAATCTTAGCGGGTCGAGGATGCTTTCAAATTTGCAGTTTATTTGTTCATTGATTAGTTCATGGAGGATTTTGTTGTTGTAGCTTTCTATATATTCTTTGATTTCTAGGTTTCTGTTTGTTCGTTTTAATATTGTCACGTTATTTTTTATGGTTTCATTTGGGTGGCTGCTGTTGTGTAATGGTTTGCATAATTCGAATGGTATATGACTGGGCGTTTGAATGCGTATTGATGTTCTCTGTTTCTCGTTTTTTGAAGTTCCTATTGGGTTTTCCGATATATGATTTTGCACATGTATTGCTTGTTAGTTTGTACATGCCACTTATTTATATTTATCTTTGTTGGTGATATTTTTGTAGCATTGTTCTTTTAGATTATTTCGTGTTCTATATGCAGTTTCTATATACTCTTAGATGATATGTAAGTCGTAATTATTAAGAAAAGGTAAAGCAGTAGGAATAGACAGAATATCAGCAGAGGTCTTGCAGGCTCTTGACAAAAGGGGTCAAAATATCTTGCACAAATTGTATCACAAGATTTGGAAAATAGGCTTATGGCCAGAAAACTGGTCAACTTCAGTATTGATTCCCCTACATAAGAAATGGTCAGAAACAGTCTGCGAAAACTATCGTCTGATAGCTCTGATATCACATTTCAGCAAGATTATGTTGTACATTCTTCAAGTGAGACTACAAGCCTTCTTGCTACATCAAATAGCTCCAGAAGAAGCCGGATTTGTGAAAAGACGGACTACTAGAAAACAAATTTTAAATGGGGGAGGGGGGCTTATAGACAAGGCCCGAGAATACTCGGTACCGATGTATCTGTGCTTTGCAGATTTCGAGAAAGCATTTGATAACGTTCGTTGGCACATACTTAGCAGAATGGACGACTTTAGCAGAATTTGGAGTACCATGTCATCTTATCACTCTCGTCAAAAGCTTGTATGAGAATTCGCAGGCGGTCATTAGAATGGATAATAAATTTCCCGAAAAATGTTTCATTAGGAAAGGCGTTCGTCAAGGCTGCGTACTTTCACCTCTAGTCTACAACATCTATAGCGAAGTAGTGATGCGGCGCACTTTAGATAACTGGAACGGAGGAGTGAAGATTGGTGAACAGCGCTTTTAAAACCTTCGATTTGCGGGTGATACTCTTCTAATAGCTAACAACACTGAAGAGCTTTTAGAGATGCTTCAAAGACTTGAAGACCTAAGCCGAGACTATGGGCTCAAAATAAATTCCAACAAGACATAAGTTATAATAGTCGACTGAGGTAACGAAAATCAAAGACAACTTACAAAAATAGGGAACTTTGAAGTCGTCAAAAAATTTGTGTATTTGGATTCCATGCACTATAAGTCCAACTCTTGCGATTTGGAAATAAGGCAGCGAATTGAAACTGGCCGCTCGGCCATAATTAAACTAAGAACAATGTGGAAAGATCGAAATATCACTAGGAAAACGAAGACAAGCCTTGTAAAACTTTTTTTCGTACGCTTCAAAGACCTGTGTAATCCGTTCAAACGACAGGAGAAGAATATATGCGATGAAATGTGGGTCTGGTGCAGGATGCTGCGAGTTCCATGGATGGCTAGAAGAACGAATGTATCTATCTTAAATGAGGTTAAACCCGTACAAAGATTGTCATCGATGGCATATGGACGAATTTTTAAATTTTTCGGACACCTCTCGATATGACAGAATGGAAAAACTTGTTCAGGGAAAACACGAAGGAAAAAAGGAAACGGGAGCCGCTCCCCAACTAGGTGGACCGATATTATTTCGAAATTAACAGAAACAAGTGGAATTCAACGTCAACATCCACCGTAGGTGAACATCAAACCTGCCCCTATCATTAAATTGCGCATGTGCGAATTAATGTAAATTTAGAGTATCAGTTACATTTGTAACGGATACGTTACATTTCAAAACTATATTGAAAATATTATATTCATTACAATTTGACACTTATATTTGTCACTAAAGCACAAATCAAAAAAGTAAGTGTATAATAGAACGACTACTCGACTCTTTAGCTAATATGCAAAAAAGAGGCAAATGTTGTATTGCGTTTTCCAATAGTACAAAGAATAAACTTATCATAGTTTTCATATGGCTGAGATGTATATTGGTGATCTGGCGAACCTTCGATTCTGGATGAAGGCATTTTCTTGTTCTGTAATCTATTTTTATATTTACATTCCGATATCACAACGTAATTCCGATATCACATCTTTTTATGTTTTTGAAAACTATTGTACTAAAATAACTTTTGTTAATAGATACACTTAAAAGCTGTTTGTCAAATTGTAACATTTTTCCTTTAGGAAATCAAAATAACATTTCTTCTTCCTTTTTGATCGGATATTGTACGTTAAGGTCATTTCGAATGATTTTTATATATGAAATAATAATCTATAATATCTTATTAAATATATATAAGATATTATAGATGGTTTAAATTATTCGTTCTTCGGTTTCTATTAGTATGCCATGTATCCATTTATGCCATGTACTAATTCCAAATTAGTTCGAAATGATTGCGCATTGCAAATTAAACATTTATATTTGGATATATTTGCATAGAATTTATAGCAATATACTTTTAACTACAAATTAGTCGTAATTTTTAAAACTAACTAGAAGTAATCAATTGAATAGATAACGGAATGAAACTGTTACAC
>WYDF02051776.1:0-12074 GCA_009867245.2 Adranes taylori
AATTTCTATTGTTATGTTTAAAATATTGTTGTAAATTAATGATAAATTTTGATTATCTATCTTATTGTTAATAGTATTTTTATCCTTATTTATTTCGATTATTTCAAGAAAAAAGTCTATTTTTGTAATTTTGTTCGGTTTTTTGTAACATAGCATGTTACGTAACATACATTAAATAAATAAATTGCGTCACCACGGCACTGGAAAACCAGTTCATAAGATAAAACATAAATATAATTGATATAGGATCGCGCTTTCATATTACGCATTGAATAAAGCAGAGAACTGCAGATGACAGCAGAGAACTGTATATGATGCTCATACATGAAGCTATAAGCTATATGTATATGAAGCTCATATCAAAAGGAATGTGTGTACGTACACTCATGCCAGTAGGCAGTAACTGGCAAGCTGCCTCCGACTGTGCGCGATTAAAGTAAATTGATGTAGGCGTATCTGCTATCGACTATTGCAGGATGATCTGGTGCAGGATGATTTTAGAAATCAGGTAGATATGTGTGCTCCCATCTATAGACTGGTTAGATGGTTATAGTTGTTAAGCTGGCAACATAGACTTATCCATGTTGCTTTATTACATTACATCATCGCAAACCATTAGAACAAACTGTGAAATCGTAGATATTGCTACTCTAAATAATGTCTCTAAAATCACCAGTAGTTAAAAATCTTAAGAGATATTTCACCCAAAATTGTCTTTTTTTCGATTTTGGTCGTATTAATTTACCTACGCATTCTGTAGCAAGTAACAATATTATCCTATTCAATTCAATTCGAATGCTTTCCGTGATTCAGTACTAGTGAAAACTGAAAAAAAAGCGTAATACTTTATAAAAATGTGATACAGGCAGTCGGTAGCGTGCAAGCGGGGTACTGGCTCTATGTTTCATATTCCAAACGGCATGTGTATCTCCGCTTTACATACATGCCACGAAGTAGCAATTTTACTTACAAATGTATTCTCAGAGTCCCATTTACTGGCATGTAGACTATTTCCTCAATTTAATGGCTTTGTTCTCTTCCAACATACTACTTCCTCTCCTCATGTCATTCCACGTCCTCATTTTCACATTTTTTTAAATCAATTCTGTCAGATTAATTCACAGATTTAGAGTTTACTAGCGAAAATATTTAAAGTAATTAAATATCTACACGCGAAGTTTAATTGAAGAACAGAAATTGCATATTTATTACTGGATTCATTACTGGATTTATTACTGGATCAACGTTAACTGGATTAAATAAATGAACCTTGGTTGAATAATACGTGGATGAAGGTCGAACCGAGCATTGGCAGATGTAGAACTTTATCAATGCGCTGTTGGAGTAGGATTTTCGTATATATGCCCGCAAGTGTAGAAATGTATTGAAACTTATGATAATAGACTTTTTGTTGATGGATATTGACTAATAATTTGCGTTGACGGAATGAATTTCACCCCTGCCGAAGTATTTAAACTGGCGTAGGTGATGTCCTTGTACTCTCGAATGGTCGGTGCTTTCTACGTAACGTCTTCTTCTCGTATTATTCTCCATATCCTGTATCGATGTCAAGGATAATGCGAAAATTGTATGAGAATAAGAGTAGAAGAAAGTGAAAATTATTTGGGAATCGAAAGATTCAACAGAAGATGTGTCGTCGGATACTTAACCTTTCTTTGTTTCGTAGAAGTTGATTTTATTTTGTAGAATTTTAATTTACTTATTTTTTTATTCGTAGATTTAATATGTTGATTGAAAATTTGAAAAATTACTATAGCGCTTTAAGATCAGATCAATTGATGACTGTGATAGTTCTCGGTGATCAAAAGAAATGGGCTAAGTCTTATTTCAGAATTAAAGCTTTGGATTAGTGCGATTGAGTTCTCGCAGCACATCCAAAGACAACAACTCAAAAATTGCGTCTGAGGAGCACTGGCCTGGATGGCTCCTTTTATGCGAATTTTCTGGGAAAGAAGCTGCTCCTGATGAATCAGTTGAGCTGTGGCGTGTTGCCTAACCCGATGGCGTTCGACGGCGTCCGCCGCAAAAAAGGTGGAATTTGAAAGAAGCCTCTGCTACAAAATTTTTAGGAAGTTTATCAAAAGTTTCTTCCTGATATGTTAAGAAAATTTAAGGATCAAAGTTATATTATTTTGTTGACGGTTATCTAGTGAAATGTAAGTAGTGGTGATTTCTAAACGCTGGCGGGTCACATCAGCTTGATGCGGCCAAAATCTCAAAGAAAAAGCCTCAATGAAAAATACGTTAAACTAATATCCAATCAGATTTGTTGAAATCCAAAAGGGTAAAAATTTACTCGTCATTCAGAAAATGTGGTGGATGAAATACTTGATGTGATTCTTGTCGAAACAAATAATCTCCGACAAAGGAAATCGTCGTTTTACGATTGGCGGTGAACATCAAAGCTTTGACACGACATATGCAGCCTGCTTACTCGTTTCGGCGAATTTGTTTGATGTTTATTTGTATGATATGTGCGCGTTTCTCGGAATCTGTGATCTTCTTTACGGTTTCTTCTAGCTTTATTTTAACGAATTAAGATGATGTTGGTTAGTTTATAAGCTATGATTTAACTAATTTGTTATAATATTGATTAGTTGATTGGTTACGTTGTATATTATATTATATTTAATTGTATATTACATTTCTCTCGTGAATTAGATTAGTCAATTAGATATATTGTTAAATTAATTAATTAATGAGAATCCTATGTCAAATCTCATCTAAAGAATGCGGTTGTGAAAACAATCTATAACACCAATATTGAGATAACTTAAAAATGCACGTACGACACACATTCATATACAGCTATAAATCTATCATTTTTTTATCTCATTGATATTATTGCAATTTCCTGCATTTTACAACCGACAACAATGACAATGTAACACTCACACATAAAAAAACTCTAGACTTGTTTAGGTATATTAGTTTGTATCCTGGATAAACAATAATCCCAATTGGTCAAGATTAATTCAAGTTTTCCTTAAAAAGTCCACAGCAATTGAGACATTTCAGCATTTTCTTACGTAGTCGCTATTTTTCCTAACTTTTATATCTCTATTTATCACTTATTCAATGCCTCTATTCAATCAATAACTTTACTCACCCTGATTTGTTACAGCTGCGATGTATTTCATAATAATTTTCGATGCTTCCGTTTTACCCGAACCGGACTCTCCGGATATGACGATGCACGTGTCACGGCCTTGCTGTTTCATTACCTTATGCGATGCATCTGCGATGGCGAAAATGTGAGGAGGATTCTCGAATAATTCTCGTCCTACAAAAACAAATTATATAAATATATCATAAATCAAATAAATAATGTCGATATTTATTTTAAAATAAGGCAACAACGAAGAGGTCTTGTATAGTTGCAGACATTTTTTTTTATATATAGATGGAGTCAATGAACTATGCGTAAAGATATATGATAACCAAGGGCATCAAGTAAAACAACGTTCGTTTTTGTGGTGCACGAAAAAAGGAGAGGAGCAGGGAGACCGGAGCCGCCCGCCGCGCGAGGAGAGAAAGCACTGCTGATTGTTGTTGCGAACTCGAAACACGACTTCGCGAGTGTTAGAGAGAGAACCTGAAGAGAAACGAGGATGGAGAATACTGCGTACATTTCGTCGGCCAAGTGGTTGCTTTGCGTTTCTCTTGCTGTTGGCGAGATCACATCAAATGTAGAATATTTATGTACGATTTCATAACGGCCTCTTTTTCGTAACCTATCTTTTATTGTAGGCTTTCGCTTGCATTCTCAATTCAAGCAGCGGAAAGATTGGCGTTGTTTATCCACTATTGTTTTTATACACGTAGATGACATTTTTTTTAATAACAACGAACAAGATTGTCAGCCAAATGGGGAGTAACACCCCCTCCTTCGGGCAACGCAGGGAGGCGTGCTGGCTTGAAGCCAAACGCACAAAATTAACATCGTTTCTTATTTTCATGTGATAGGAAGAGGCCGCGTAATAAGTAAGAAGGAAAGCTATAGTCATATTTCGTATTGACCTTACTTTTGCTATAATTTTTGCCCCTAGCAGGTGTCTTTCTTGCTTTTTTGTGCGATCGCATCGAGAACGAAATACGAACAAAAAAATCTACATTTTTTTTGCATAGTCATCGAGTGTAGAAAATGAACAAAAAATTGGTATAAAACAAGAGAGAGGACTATGTTTCGTACTCTTTTATGGCTCGTTCTCTTCCCGCACAAGTGTTTTTTACATAGACTTCTGGATTCAATTCGAAAATACAACTTGTTAGTAAGACGTTGAACCCTACTAACAAGTTCATTGCTCTCGTCTAGCGAAAGATTTGTGGCCTCCCTTTTAATGGGTTTATTGACTTCTCGTAACCGTCTGTACGACAGTTCGAGAACAGCGTATTTCAACAAACAATTTTGATGAGGTTAATGAACTTCTGCCGTGTCGTCACTACCGCGTGGCTGGCTAGTCACTATTATAGGGGAAGTGCAGCTCGTCGATCGTTTGCACGTTAAAGCTGATTGGACAGCAGCTCATCGTAGAATCATATAAACGTAATGTCGTGGCAGGGTTGCTAAGCGAATTCTTTAATATTCTTTAATATTCGCAACGACCAAAAAACGATCTTTTATTCGAGGAATATTCTCCCCTCTCTAAACATTTAGCAGCTATTTCGACTAACTTCAGCCCAATTGCTGCCGTCGTCATCAAACCCTACCGCCGTCCAGCGGACGTCAAGAAATCGCTAAATTGATATAAAAAGCCATGTCTAGGATTATTTAGACAAGACGTACTTTGAGTTTTGTCTGATTGACCACGAGTGAGCTAGTCGCACGCTTCAATCAAGGAATTCTCTGCTGATGTTCAAACTAGACTTTTGATGGCGAGCTTAGTCGCAGTATAAAGAACAGTTTGCTCTCACAAGTATCTTAACAAGTTATATTATTTCATTTCTAAATTAAAGTTATTTTTTTTTGTCAGCAACAACAAAGCCATAGCTAATTCATTTTTCTTTACATATTTATCATAAACTTTTATTAACCTTCCGTTTCCCAAAAACCGACTTCATCGATGAGAAAACGAGGTGGACGACGCGAGAAGAAGAGGGAAGCCAACCGCAGAGCGTTCTAGACCAATAAAGAAGACCGAGGTCGGATGCCAGTACGTCCAATACAGTTGCGCTGTCCACGCAACCACGCTACTTGGTAGACGACAATCCGCCATCTCCATCCACACCGACAAATCCTCCACCAATCCAGAAAGAAGCCACGTAGACGCCCTACAGTTCAACGATACCTCCGACAGCACCCGGTGACGTAGATTTGTCGCCAACCCCCGGAAAAGGATGGTTGTACCCAGTCACCCGTGAATCCCATCGACGACGACTCTTAAGAGGCATCTTCGGCGACAGTGATTAAACTCGTCACAATCTTCCCGTTCGCCACGATATCGTTAAAACTAATCACTACACACCGTTACAACAGCACGATCCACGCATCATCAATTCAGCCAAAATCGGTTCTACGTCAATCCAAAGTCAATTACTGTGACTACCTTGGTAAAAATGTACATCAAAGCGACTCTAGGCGTTTTCTTCGAATGTACTTCGGAATTGGTGTTGTATTTTAATAGACGTCAGCTTCGCGGACGACTTTCAGAGACCGCGGTCCACGACTTGGTGAACACTCCTGGTGTAGATCATACATATAGAGATTCATGTTTGTATTCTCTATTTACAAGCATAAAGTAAAAAGAAAATGAAAGTATTTCTTTGATCCCTAATTGCTTTGTCAACGAAAATGTAACGCTCCAGTTTCCTACCTATGGTTAAAAAAATCGTGACCGCCACCCCATCTTTCATATACTGGAAGTCAAACGTTTTATAATATTTTGCATAACGCAGGGATTAAAATATTCCAAAAATATAAAGTATTATTACCTTTGTACTGGTTAACTGTAGCTGCATCGTATATATTCATAGACCGATATGGGTTTACAGAAACACATACTTCTCCGATGTATGTGTAGATTTTTCCATTTTTAAATCTGAAATATAAAATAAAAAATATTAAAAAAATTCACATTTACTGTAACATCTGGGAATTTAGGAATTTGGCCAAATAATATTTGTTTCTTACATACTACAATCTGTTCACATTGATTTAAACCATGACTGGTACAATAGATAGGCTTTCATATACAATTTATGAGAAAAATAACAGATTTGCATTTTATTTTATATAAATCCTTTAAAATTAGAATTTGATTTCAAAAAATTTGAAAGTTGGTTATAAAAAAAAGTTGAAAAAATGTGAATTTAATTTATACATTTATATTCTCATACAATTTATGTTCACAAATTTGTGGTTTATTTTAATGTATTCATTGAAAATATATTTTCAGAAGCAAATATCTAGGAACAGTCATGGAGTAACGCCTACTATTACTACCTACCCATGAATTAGTTTAATGAACGTTTAATGTTATGTTATAAATTAAATTAATGTTATAGGAACACTCTCTAATTACTCCATTTTATTATAACCACAGCATTTCAAACGTTCAGGTATTTGACCTTGAATCTGCTTGGAAATATCCAGACTCCAGATACACTGGTGATACCTGAAGGTCCTATTGGCTTAGTAATTGAACTTATTACTGCTCCAACTTATTACTGCTAGAACTTATTACTGCGTTGTACAAACTAATTTGTACAACGCTTTGTATTTTCCAGCCGGATATCTAAATGCATGCAATACCAAAGCCAGAGAAACTATGATGTGTGTAATAAAATTGATATCGCAAAATTGGCGATTGTGGTAATGACTATGCAATCAGCAATCAGAGATATTCACAGTAGTAAATCAAAGAAAGAATTTGATTTGATAATAACTACATCAGAAGAATGTATCGATTCTGTTCATTCAAGTGATGCAGATATTATGAACGACTAGTAGAAATAAGTATAAACAAAAATATAAATAAAGAAAACAAATAAGATGAAACCCTTGTAGGCAGAATCCGCAGCCTAAAATGATTTGTTAGGATTGAACGTTAATGCATGCTATTTAGAAAAATTAATGTCCATATTAGTTAATGTCCAGTTGAACTCCTTTCCAGCACCAAAATATTTGTAATATAAAATAAGTAAATGGTAATGAGAGAACTGAGGCTGGACACAAGAAAGTGTGAGTTGAAGTAGATAAATTTGTCTGAGATGATGCTCGCCGGGGAAAATAATTCGATTAGGTACAAATATGGAAATGCTGAAAAGAGAGGAAGAGGGGGAAATTAGAAGAGATATGGAGTGGTGTATACGGGAGTGGCGTATACGGGGAGTGGCATATACGGGGAGAACGCATGAGGAGTAAATTCTAAAGGGTGGATTGAAAATAATGTTAATGTCCAGGAAGAAAGGCCAGGAAGAAAGCTGAGAAGAAATAGGCGCGACGAAGTGGAGCATTTAATAAATCGTAAGCAATGTAGAAATTCAAGTAGTAACTTTGACAGAGTACGCGTCCTTACGCAACCATACCATACCGTATAATACATGTAATGTACCATACCGTATATTACATGCTGCAGAGAGAACGATATCGTTACGTTGCTGTGCAGTGATAACGCACACGTTATCTATGTTTAATATGTATGGCGTTTGCTGTGTACAATATGTTGGCTGGTGCCGCTCACAGTGACTTATATTTACGCTATAATACACCGCGTCGCTGTTACTGCTACCACATAGACTGCGTTCTACTGTAACGCATGAATGCCACCGAGAGAAGAATTGTACTGTGCTGTTAAAGGCGTCCATTGATAATTGATATGCTAAACAGCGTTTGATGTGGCGTATGTGTTATGTGCGGATACCTTATGGAATGAAAATAATATATGTGCTGTTCGTCACTATTATTGCGTGGCTGGCTGACTACTTCTACGCTGATTTGTATAGGATTGTGTGAGGAAGACCGTAGTTGATAATTAAGTAACGTGTGGTTGCTACACTCGGAGCCATATATCAGAGCAAAAGTTGAGTAACGGCTCCAGTCTATAAATAGCGAGAATTTGAATAGAATTATTCAGTTCCTAATTTTGAGAACTCAAAGAAAGCCGCCCAGCAACAGCAGCAGCTAGCAGAGCAACCAGCCAAACCAAGCCAAGCCAGTACAATGCTGAAACAGCAGACAGAGCGACAGTCAACGAAATTTGGTGAGCGAATTTATACATATACTATACACTATTCTGTTTATCACGTGTATTTTGAATAGCTTTGTTTCTTTTACCACCGCACCTTCAACCTACGTCCTATACCACTAGAGTGTATAAGATCACTCGTACGCATAACCGTAACTGATCTTAGTCACTCAAACTCTCGTTTCAACTACGCATAACCGTAGAGTTACAATAGCTAGTAGACTCCTAGGATTACTACCTTAACATTTATTCATATCGTACCTAAATTTTGAACCATGATTATTTCAGCTGCCCATAAGAACAAGAACCTATTTACAATGCACACGAATCGAAGCTGCCTGTGCTCTCAGTAAGCCACTGAGGGCCAGTGGAATTATAAGAGTGGTTCCAACCTGCGGTCTCACGTTAAACTGACCTGGCGCCCGAGAATACATATTTCCGAAGACCGTTAAATTCTGTAATAATTCAGATATTTGTGTTTGCGCTGTCTGTGATAGTCAAAGATCAGGCGTTTATGTTGGAATTTAGTAGAGTTAAAAAACAAATATAATAATAGAACATTTATAGAATATATCTCGAAGTTTGACTGGACTGGATTAACAGAAACTTGGGTTGCGAGAAATGGATGGGAAGAGATGAGAATAGGGTTACCTCCAGGATATGTATGGATTTTGAAAGAAGCAAGTAGTGCTAGAGTGTCAGGTGTGAAAAGGGGAATATATGTAGGTGATATACATTATTTACAGGAGGTTTGTATGAAAGGAATTTATATGTCTATAAGAGAAAGAAGATGTTGGTTAATTTTGTATATGCGAACAGCGAGTGCAAGGCATTAATGAACAAGATGCGTACGTATTTTAGTGATGAGGTATTTAAGTATTTAAGTGAAAAGGGGATCGTAATTTAGGGATGGATGGATAATGGATAGAAAGAAAATCTAAAGATAAATACCTAAATATCGTTGGAAATCAGTGTATAAATGGGGACTGGAATGAAGAATTTACGTACAGGAGATCCGGAAGTGGTTCTGTTATAGACTATGTGTTAATGAATAAGAGGGCAATGAATAGTACTGAAGATATAATTGTAGGTGATAGGATTGAATCAGACCACTTTCCTATGAAAACGTACTGGTCACTTGAGTGGGATGTGAGTGAGGGATGTGAATTAGAGAATAGTGTGGAAACTATTCTGGAAACTATGAGATATAATATGGGGAATAAAGGAAAAAGACGAATATAAATTTTACTTTGTGTAAAAATCAAATGTGTAGTTACAGAAAATGTTTGTATATATCACTACAATTTTGTTTTTAATTTTAGAATACAAAATACTGCACTTGCATTGTCACACGAGGTATTTATATTCGGTAGAAGTGTCGAAAGTAGTAACGTTGTTGCAAGAAGGGACGTCCCAGCTATATGTTGCTCAACAGCTCCCTGCTCGTTAGTCGTGGTTTGAAGACTCTACCTTACAGACTAAAACAATTTCGTCATCGTGCTTACAACCCCACTAGAATAGCTCTACGAAATCGTACAAAAACTGATGGTGTCTTGCAAATTGATCGTCCAAATGGCAAGTAACTAACTTTGTGGAGTTTCTTACCGTTTGCCGAAATTTGCCGTACGCCGTCTTGCCAATATTATTGGCAAGCCAGGATGTTGTTTGCAAAGGAGCATCAGCGTTGGCAGTTGGGTCACTGGGAACTAGTGATGTTCTCAGATGAGTCGAGGTTTAAATTATGAATGAATTTGAGAAGACTTGATGAGCGATTTTTACCTTTCTATGTTCAGGAAGAAGGTTTACTTTTTGGTAGTGGTTCCGTAATGGTTTGGCTAGGAATTTCATTGAATGGGCGTACTCCACTTCCAAAAACTTGCTTACTCCACTTGTAACTGAATGACCATATTCCGTTTGCAAGATGTTCGCCCGGCGATATATCGGAAATCTTTTTTAACCTTCATCGTGTAATTTTATTTTATCAGGTTGTCCTGTATTAGGTTGCCACTTAATGTTGTTGAAATAAATGTTCCATAAATAGTTATATCGAAAATACTTAAAATTCTATTAGTATTTATAGAAAGCACAGAGATCTGAAATGTTGATTCCTTAATTTATTTGAGTAGTTTATTGTACATATGGTAATTAAATCGAATAAGGCAAACTCTCCGCATGTAATGTCATCAAAGGTGATGTAATTTCTCTATTACTTAAACGATCTACTAATAAATATATACATAATAGCTTTGAATATTTCGAGCGTTTGAAATAGCCACAATTTATTTACTAAACTGAAACTGATAATGCCCACAACGTATAATCATCAATTTAGATAACAAAATTTGCAAATTACGTGACATAAAATAACCAATTGACGTAAAATGGTGTTGCGTGGATTAGTATGAAGTATGGGCATGTTTTTAAAATTTAAAACGAAAAAGCAATATTGGTTCGTCCCTTCAACCTTTCCTTGTACGTCAACGTTTCTTGTTAAATTTATAATTTAATATACGATGATAGTCCTAGATATATCCGACCATGAGTGGGTGCTGTAAAGTGTGTGCCGCAATTACTGTCGTGAGAATGTTTCAATCGATGTTTGGCGAAGTTTCACACCAATAAAGCAGTTTTTACGTCAATCCTTAAACATGGCTGAATCATGGATCCATCAATTCACACCTGGGACAAAAGATTGGTCAAAACAATGGATTGAAAAGGGAGAATCAGCTCCAAAGAAGGCGAAGACATTTCGATCTACATGCAAGGTCATCGTGTCAGTTTTGTAGCATTTGACTGATGAAATCAAGAAAAAACGGCAGCATTTGCCGAAAAAAAGATTTGTTTCATTAGGACTATGCACCATTTCACACATCCATCATCGCGATGCGTGAAATCAATGAGTTAGGGTTCGAATTGCTTCCTCACGCACGCTATTCTCTAGATTATATCCTCGGATTATTTTCTGTTTTCAAACTTGAAAAATTGGCTCGGTGGTAAATGATATGCCAATAATGAAGAGGTGGTTTATGGCTATTTTAAGGAACTCGACAATTCTGACTATTAAAGGGGTATTGAAACTATTTAACATCGCTGGGAAGTGTATCGAGCTAAATACTTTTTGTGGTTGCTTTGTTAGGACGAGTACTTCTGGGACTACCCTCGTATTATATTTAAAATAGAACTGAAGAACTATTTACAAAAACAACACTGTCCATTTTTAAAATATTTTCAAGAAAAGAAAAACATTTAAAAAATAGTTTAACATTTCTATTTCGTACTTGATGAATTAATAAAAATATCTAGTAAGGTTACAGTGATACAGATATTAATATAAGAATAAAAATTTATATATAACTAAGACCGTAAAAGCGTGCAGCCAGTCAACTAATGGGAAAACCGAACCTTCTTAAGAATAGACAGCTCCCCCGATAACGTTAAAAATGTATCAATTAAGTAGGTGCTAATTTCGAAAATTGTAATGAAAAGAATATTTTAAGAATTAGTTGTAAAAATAGGGGCAAGGTGGACACGTGTTTCTAGCATAGCACCCTACCTTATTCCAAATATAAGCGGAAGGTCTCATTGCATCGAACCACGAATCCGATACTCAACCATTAGGCTATGAATGCCCCGACAACCAATTCTAAAAACTTTTCATATAAACATTGATTGTATGTAAGTTTGCATATATTATATGTTACACTTCGAAGTATTCGCTGAATACAGATATGGTATAATCACCATGGGACCACAAATATATATATATGCTGGAACCACCACTGGCTATGATTAATTCAACCGACAAGATTTGACTTGTAACTACGCTTCGCGCGCATTTCCCATACGACTCCCATTAACCTAGCATTT
>WYDF02051787.1:0-12073 GCA_009867245.2 Adranes taylori
CCTCTTATTATCTGGCGTTAAAACACACTTTTTTGACGTGATTTTCACCTTTTTCGAAGTACATTTAAATCGCACCCTTTTTATTTATAAAATAAATACTCAGATACAGTTAGGCTAACTTAGGGTTTATAGGAACATGTATGTTTTAAGAGTAACTTAATTTGGTTATTAGATTTAGTACACTGAAATTTAAATCACATTTATAACGGACGATATTACAAGTTTCCCTTTTTAGATACAGATGCCATAAACTTTCTAAATTATAATTTTTTTTAAACGTTTCTGATGAAAACAAACAATTAAATGAAGGTTATTTGAACGGGACTGTCATTCAAATGTCATTATGGCCAAAGGCTTGGTCAAGCTTATAATTAGATCATCCGCTAATCTGATTTTATTGGGTAACAATATTATTCACGATGCCTGAATGATATTAACTCTTGAAAAACGATTGAAAGGATTTTCTTCCGCCGTACGTCTTTTTCAATAAATCTTCAATTAGTTATTAAATATTTACTGTAATATTTATATTTGTTCACTAAAAGTTTTGATTAACTTTGACCTTTCCACAAAACTTCTCAAAAACAAAAGTCGTATTACGATAACAAAATATGCATAGATAAATCATGTTTGCATAAAAAAATGATTACATTGATTATATTGTCATAAATAGTATATATAAAAGAACACTCAAAATAAAAAAACATATTTTAATGCATATGTACATTAAGTCATGTTATTGTAATATATTTATTTATAATCGGCCTATTTCTGCCGTGTAGGCTTATTACCGACTATGTAGAGCGTCGAGCCTCTGCAATCGACGTTGATATGTAGGTTATCAGATAATTTCGTCTTTACCAACCTTTATTGATTAACTCGTAAAGAGACCTTTATAGTGTGTGCCAACCCGCACACACCGAAGTTTTACATCTACCCCTATAGATGTGCATGATTAATTATAGTTACCTTTTACCTTCCTCCTATAATTACTGACCTCGTTTCGTGTATTGCCTAGATTCGATCAACAACGCAAACAATTGTTTACGCTGGGGATCAAACCCGGGACTCTGCGGCGGAAGTCATGCAACTTATTCATATCGCTACGGCGTCGGCTAAATATCGCTGCGGCGTCGGCTAAAACATTATTTATTATAGTTTAATTGAGTTCGTTCGAGATCGCCATATGTGGTGGTCTGCGATATGGTTTGCGAGGGACAGGCCCCATCTCATCCATTACAACCACTTATTCAAATTTATTAATCTTTAATTATTAATATCATCATACAATACTATTCCTTTAGACTTGTGTTAAAACTATTCCTTACAATACTATTCCTTTGTACTTGTCTATATTCTTTTATACTTGTTTTTAAAAATGTTATAGCGTTAATATTTGAAATTCTTTTAAGATTTTTTTCTCAACCACGTGAACATTATAACATTAAGTGTTTTTTGTAACCGGCGACAGGCTTTTTCAATCGCCGACAGGCTTTTTGATGGCGAAAGTATGCTGGATATAAATAATTATATAAGAAAGAAGAAGATTATAGTTTAATGTTTTCTTACAAATGTCTATACATTACAGTTATGGTCAAATGGTATCAAGTATTTTTAGTAAGTAATATCGTGTTAAGAACGTTTAATGAATGGTTTCTTTTAGGCATTTATATTTTTAATTTGTATACTAAGAGCTATGTATAGGCATACATTTTCTAATTTTAGTGAATGGCTATAATCCGAAGTTTACAATTACCTTTCAACTATATAATATACAATAGAACCGAAATTACGTGTAACGTACTTACATGATGTATGAGTTAAAAACAATCCCGGAACATTAAACAAAGAAGAAGAAGAACTGAACATAACCAATATTACTTTAGATGTATTTTCCCAAGTTATCAAGTATAAAATGTTTCTAAAAAGTATAATATCGAGTAAGCTATGAACTAAAAATTTATCTATTTCTATTGCGATTATGTATTTAATACTTTTAGGTTCTTTTGTTGGATTTCCAAGTTCTTTCTGTAATTCAACTATTATACCCATTTCAATCACACAATTTAGGAATTATGCAGCACGTAAGGGCACAAGAGATAGAAAAGCGAAGAAAAAAGTCAAAGTTGAGATACAAAAAGTAGGTTTTATACCGCATAACAAAAGGGACCGAGAAAAGTAATTCGTTAAAAGTATGATTGTAAATGGTTTGATTACAAGGAATATTATATTGTAGACTTCTGCTGATGAGGCCTAAACGTAAGTTTGATGATTCGTGGAAACAGATTCCATTAGATGATGTTTATCCGCATAGGTACTACAGATGGCCAACGTACAGTTTTCAAGAAGCTGTTCAGTGTCATCGAGAAACACATCATCCAGAAATGTATAATCAACCTACAGCTAAGCTCAATATCATTTTAGAACTTAATATGGAGGGAGAAAAGAAGGTATATCATTACTTAAATATTTATTTCGTTTGTCAAAACCATCAAAACGCTGCACCAACGTTTTAGTATTTGCAGCCCATCTTTCTATATTAATTGTAGTCATTTTCCTGACAGAATCGTTTTATGGATAATTTCACACGTGTAGCTCCGATGCCATACACATTTGATCATGGGGAAGAACGCGCAGTTATGGTCTTCACAAAAGAGGTCTCATTACAGGAAACGGCGAAAGAAGCGGGTGCTTCTTTAGTCGGAGGCCCCGAACTCATTAAAGAAATCCAAAATGGAAACATTTCCATTACGGTAAGTTTTGTCTAAAATTACGATTTTAAAATATGTAAATAGAAATACAAATATTTGGATACAAATTTATTTATCAATCAAATTTTTTTTTCTTTTATTCAATATTTTTATTCAAAATGATTAGTCTTGGAAGAAACCCATAATTGTTTCGAATAGAATAATAATAATGTTGAAAATTTACTTCCTATTTGGGTATAAATAAAAGCTCTGGCATTTTTGGATACAAATTCTCGGCATTTTTGGTGTCCAAAAATTTCGAGATTTAATTTATTATTTACACTTGAATTGGACGTGTATTGTCAACATTATTATTGCACTCCGAACAAATATGGGTTGCTTTACTAAGGCCATGTTTGTAGAGGAATATGTACTTATTCTAGACATTCTTTTTTAGAAAAGGTTTCCACAACGCAATTTAGTTCTAATGGGACTTTAATTTAGACATGAATTCTGTAGTGAAAAACTTTATGTACGGGAATTTTTACTACAAAGTAGAGCCACTACTAAGTAGGCCCCACTCAAATCGATAACGACAAAAGTCCATTGTGATTACCTATAAATTGGGCAAATCCTCTTTAAGAAAAAGTTTCCACAAACCAATTTGATTGTACTTGAATCCTTGTCCAGGTTTCTGATATCGAATTGAAAATTCATAGTACACTTACGAGAAAATGGCTTCTATTTTATTTCGTTTAGTTTAGCGGCTGTCTTTATTATGAATGTATAACTTTGCTTCAGCGTCGAGCTCAATAGATAACGGACGCGTTATACAAATTCTTTAGTATATCTTCGTTCAGATCGTTATTAATTAATAAACTTCATAATAAATAAGCATTTATTGTATTTAGAAATGTTGGAAATATTTTTTTTAATAAGAGTAAAATCGATTCCTTCTTTAAGGATTTTCAATACCTCATCGCTCATCCAAATATGTTGGCAGAATTGGTTGTGTTGCGCGGTTTAATGAGACGACGTTTTCCAAATATTAAAAATGGAACTTTAGATGCGAATTTATCCGGAGTGGTAAAGAAGTATTTGAATGGGATGTGTTATACAGCAAAGAAGGACGAATATGAGAAAGATTTCGGAATTATTGAAACTTTTATTGGAACGGTAAGTTGTTTGGTTTATTTACTTGGGAATGCGAATATTCTATAATTTATTTAATCGATTTCACGAATTATTGTGACGTAAGGTCCGACTGACACTCTCAAATCTTACTTCTAGGTGCTTAACGTAGGTAACCCAACTCTAACTGATAAAATGCCTAATATGACCACCAACAATTTAAACGGCTCATTAATAAGTAAAACAATTTATTTAATTAATTATCTTTCCTAAAACCCATTTCAACAAGCTGGCTGCATTCGAAACCCTGATCCTTCTTAATTGTCGCGGCCACCACGCTCTCAATATTCTCGCTAGAACACCAATTCTCTATTCATTCGTCTCCTCTAATCGATATACGCAGCGACCAGTTTGCTGAGCGAGGTTCATACAATAATACTTAATGTCTCCCTTCTCTCCTCGCGGCAAAGACGCTGGAAAGTCATCTTTACATGTCACCTTTTTCTCTATAGTCTATTACCTTCGTGTATTCATACGACAATATGTTTATTTTTATCATATACTTTCTTCTGAATGATTCACAATGTAGATCATAATCGTGCACGTTACTCGTCCATTAGAACATTTCCTGGTTTAACTTTTATACTGTTTAACATACTTATCACCATAAATTCTTTCAAATCTCTTCTCATCTGCTCCATTGAGACACCACATTCGAAAGCATACTCTCCTTTCTCCTCCTAGTAGGTCATCAACTGTTCTATTCGTTCAATTCCCAAATCCCTTCCGTATGTACCTAATATACCAGTTTCAAACCAGTTTTTTACTTTTTTGTGCAAACGAACACTTGTCATAACATAAAACAAACGAAAAAGTATGTAGTATAAATAACATCTAGAAACACAAATTTATAAGCTCAAAATTCTTTAAATCTAAATATTATTAACATCTTCGGGGCCTTCAAAGTTTATTCTTACTTGTCTACCATTCTTTAATAACAATACCCCTTTTTTACTGACAGTTTTTTGACTATAAAATCTTTGTAATATAATACCTCTTAATATACCTAGCAGTATAACTAAAGAAAAGATCAATGCAGAGTTCACAGTTGTCACTGTTTTATGTAGGTAATGGTTTGAAGGTTCTTCGATGTCGTCTTTTAACATATTCAATTTTCTGTTCTGAGGATTCTTTGAAGTTTATAATGTCTTTTCTTGATACTTGATACTGTCTTTACTGGAAATTTTGACACTTTCAGGTTATAAGTTGCAAGCTGTTTAAAAGTTTCTAATTGAAACTTTGGATTTACGTCCTTATAATTTACCCAACTAAAATTTTTTAAGGTGTGTAACCTTTGAAGAAATTAACGTACAACCTACATCTGATCTTATGGTCCCTAACAAAGTATTATTTATTGCTGTGAGTCGTGTGTCACAAGTTAACGGAAGTGTGGTAGTATTTTGCAATAATTGAAATACACTTAATTGACTTTTATTTATATACAGCAAAATGTTATCTGCTAAATATATTCATTTGAAATCTATAATTTTACATGAACTAAAACTATTACTGTGTAATAAATAATAATAATTAACACAATAAATGATACGATAGGAAGCATCGAATATAATCAAAGGATAATAAGTGCAGAAAGTAAATAAATCAATGAATCAAATCAACATAAAATTTTCGTATCGATAGAATTAGAAATGTCATTGCAAAATCATATAGCTACATTGGAGTTAATTGTTAGTCATTTCGAAATTCTAACACAAAATATTATTAATGGGTTGTTATTTGTAAAAGTAGGAATTTTATATCCAGTATAATGACGTCTGAAGATCTGTTCCTAAAATTAGAATCAACAAAATTTACAAGAACTTTATTGTACCATTACAGAAAAAATATATTCATGATTTATGAGAAAGCTAAAATATTGTGATATGTATATGTCAATAATAAATTAGTGGTCACTCTGTATATGCCGATCTATCGAAGGCATTTGATAAGGTGAACCACAAATTATTGTTACACAAGTTATCATCATTAGGTATAAATGGCAATATGCTTAACTGGTTCAATAGTTTTTTGGACTCTCGATGTCAATACGTTAGGATTGGAGGTCATACAGGTCATCATCCCCAATAAGAGTAGCTTCTGAAATTGCACAAGGATCAACAATGTTCTTTAACAACATGTTTATAAATGACGTAATAAATGTTATCAACTCTTCGTCTTCTTTATTATTTGCGGATAACATTAAAATATTTACGCCAATTAAAAACATCGATGACATCCAAATTTCAAACAGATGTTAATAATTGATATAAATTAAATCACCTTCAAATAAATATTGAGAAATGTTTCGTAATACCATTTTCTCGTAGTAGAAATACATTAACTTTCTCATATTCTATTGAAAACTCAGAACAAAAATTGTCAAGGAGATAAGAGATCTTGGTGTAATATTTGACTCTGAACTCACTTTTTCACCACATATTGCCTACATTGTTAATAAATCTTTTAAAACCTTAGACTATGTATTTCGTTTTAGTAAAGAGTTTGATGAACAAACCGTTTATCGATTATACTGTGCATTAGTTAGGCCTTTACTAGAGTTTGCGAGTTTTGTGTGGCCTCACATTACAACTGTCACGTGACTAGGATAGAGAATGTTCAAACGAAATTTAATGAAATATAAACATTATCTGCCGAAGGAGACTCCAAATGAACACATACTGAACAGGTATAACATGAAAACATTAGAATCAAAAAGAAAAATTATTGATATTTGTACACTTAAAAATTATCAATGATATCATCACTTGCAGCTCTTTATTGAATAATGTTAACTTGAAAATATCTACAAGACCATCCAGGAGTAACACTCTATTTGCTGTAAAGTTATGCTCAAAGAAATTATTTATATCATAGCCCTATGGTACAATTCGCGCATACGGGAAATACAATTTCAAATCCAGTTGATTTCTTTGGAACCACCGTGTCTCGATTTAAGAACAATTTAAGATATATAATTTAATCTGTTAACGAAATAGTTATCTTCAAAATTCTACTTTATATTCTTTAGTTTTTATGATGCACACCTACAAGTATTATAATAGTTTGTATAATCACATACATATGGCGACACACACATATGCCTGTAGCGACAAATTGAAGCATTTAATTTGATGGTGTATATTAGTCTCGAAAATGACCATATAGCTAGAAAGATAAGTTTGTATTATAATACAAATTTGTATAATACAAATTTGTATTATAATACAAATTTATCTTTCTAGGTATATGGTCATTTTCGAGACTAATATACATCATCAAATTTTGTCGGTAATGGTATCAGTTTATACATGTTGAAAGTAGTGCTTAATGATATTTTTAATTCTATCGATGCGAAAATTTTATGTTGATTTATTTTCATTGATTTTATTACTTTCTGCAAAGTGCTACCTATTGTCTTTTGCGTATATTCAATGCTTCCTCACGTATCATTTAATGTGTTAATGATTCACTATACTACCGTAGTCTGTTTGCTCATTAAATGAGTCACTGTTCACTTTCACGTTCTATCTCACTCAAAATGCTATCATATTTATCGGCACCATCTTGACTGAGTATACAAAAAATAGTTTTAGCTAAAGTTCCTACAAAATTTATATAATCTCTTTTTGCTCGTGATATACCCCTACCAATTCCCTATACAAACCTCTGTCACGGTCAATGTTTTGAGTTGTTCAATTTATAAGTAATAATTGTTGGCTACAAGCTATTACAGATTGTGCTGGATGTGATTACTTGCAAATTTGTTTCATTCATTAAACTTACGATGTGAAAAAATTTCGTCTATATTGTTAGAATCGAGAAACGTTACAAAATTCCAGTAATCAGTGATGAACTTTGTGGGACCCACATCTTCAAAACACTCCTGGTGATTCTAGTATAGAATTTCATTATGTTTATTTTACTAGATCACTGGTGTGTATGGTTCATAATAATGAGGTTCATAATAATCCAATTTCCGATTTCTTTTATCACCCCTTTTTATTAAGCAATTAAGGGGTGACAACTTTTCCACTACTACACATGGCCCAACATATTTAGGCTGCGCACTAATCCTAGCGCAAATAAACCTAGTAAATCAGGAAATTCAAACAATAAGGGGAGGGGAAAAAGCCAAAAATCGTCAAAAATATCTGAGGACATCCGCGTTATGGATTCCGGTCCACTACATAACATTGATCAATATATAAATCACGACATTGAAATAGTTGCAAACAGTGCTAAGGCGTCAACTATGTGCAAGTCCAACGTAGAAAATAATGTGGAGAGCCCAAAGAGTGATGTGAGGCAAAAATAATGAAATTGACAATTCTTGGATAATTGTCACAAGAGTACGCAGAAATAAAAAAAAAGAAATACAGTGATAAGAGGTAGTTTAGAACCTTGTGAGTCTAATATAGTAGGTGTGGTACATTTACAAAATATGCACCTACACATATATACGCTGCATACAAATACGACAACTGATGTGGTAGAACAACATTTAATAACAAACAAATAAGGTGACAATACCAATGATTTACAAGGAAGAAATAATGCAACCTAATATATGGCCCAAGGGTGTGCAGAAAAATCGTTTTTTCTGGAAGATAACAGCTGGAAGAAACAAAGACTAGATGTAAGTAAATCACACAATACAACAATTTTTCATAATAATACGAAATCCACAGAGGATGTATCAATTCAATCTCTCAAAAATAAAATAATATTTGCATTTCTGATCATAAGGCCCAAATCATCAATATTAAGTTGATAAAAAACTTGGGATGCAATAAATACTAACAAAAACCGAGACACTTATCATGAGATAAGTGAATTATCCCATTTGGAGATAAATAAGTATTTTGTTAATGTGGCAAGTGATTTAGCTACTAACCTTAGCACTGGGGATGTGAATCATAGCTCCAAATGTATCAACGCATGAAGGCTGCAATTTAAATTTTAGTTTGAAGGAGGTAACATAATGTGGTACGTGATATCATCGATGCTCTAAAGAAAAATCGCAGTAATGATGTGTATAGCCTGAATGTAAACCTAGGAAAGTCAGTCAAAAACATTCTGATTGTACCTCTGACGAAACTGATAAATCTCTGCATTAAAACAAACACGTATCCAACAGTCTTTAAACTAAGTTGTGTAGTTCCAATACATAAGCGTGGTAATACTAACGATATTAAGAACTTTAGACCGATATCGCTTATACAGGTTCTCTCAAAGATTTTAGAAATTGTCATTAAAAATCAACTGTATAATTATTTCGAAGAGAATAAGTTACTTGGCTGTAGTCAATATGGGTATCGCAAGAACAGATCAGTCGAAAAAGCGTTATTTAACAGATATTATTTCGGAAACTTTTAATACAAAGCAGTTTGGATCGGCATTATTTAGCGATCTTATCAAACCGTTTGACTGCGTACCACATAAATTGTTGTTGGAAAAATGAGATCATTTGAGAAACCTAGAACATGAAGCTTGTGAATATGTTGTAGTCTATCTTGTCGAAGGCCTTACTAAAATCAGTCAATATTATATGCACTTCCCTGTTATTGTCTAATGCTTTTAATACGACTTCAGTAAATATAGTCAAATTAAAATTCATGCTGTTTGGTATAAATGCGGGATTTCACCTGAGAGAAGATATTGTTATAGATACAGGTATCAAATATTTCGATATATTGGATAATATGGATATATTCCATTGATGTGCCTTTAATACATTGAAGATCAGATATCGGACATAGGACACGTACTTACATCATTTCTCTCATTAACTATGCTTGTACTATCACTTATGTTTCAAATATGACTCCTTTTATCATCAAAAGATGACTTAAATATTAAATTACTCGCGAAACATTCTATTACAATTTTATTATCTTTTAAAAAATTCATACCTAATTGGACGTTCTCTGGCGATTATTTACTACAGAAAAGGATGCTATGAATTCATCTCCCCTATAGCAATTTTTTAGCATTGTTCGACCAAGACAACTAACTTTTAAATTCCCTAATGTCGTTAGCACGAGCATATCTACTGAGCAATTTATTGTTGAGCAATTTGATATAAAATCTAACGAAACTAAATTTCATACAGCACACGTAATGATTGTTGACTGCACATTTAATTTCTAAAATATTTTTGCTATTAATAATTTTTGAGGTAATATAATTATTATTTTTATGTATGAGGGCAGGGTTTTGGACCCCCAAATCCCTAATTGACCTTCCCCTTCTAGTTTCCCTGCTGATAGTTATTCCTATTTCGGCACACACGTGGGACATGACCTGGCTTATTGCACACTAAGCATATAGGATGATCATCTAGGGTTCTAGAATTGTGAGTATTACTATTTTGCTGTAAAAAATTATTCATAGGATTTTGTGTATTATTGTTATTAATATTATTAGTTGCAAGGTTATTAAAATAGTTGACATTGCTATTTTCATCGTTCAAATGCCGATTAAAAGTATTCGCACGATTACGAAACCATGCTTGGTTTGCAAAACCATGCTTGGTTTGCAAAACCATTTCCTCTGTTTCTATAAGAATTAAAATTATTAAATAAATTTCTGTTATTAGCAAAATTGTTTTGATATATCGAGTGATTATTTCTAATTGAATCATCTTGTGATCATACACACGACTACTTCCCACTTGTTACATAGAATCTTTTATTACTGAACCTATGTTTTTTTTTTTACTTATTTAATACTAACTCGTTCAATTGGAATGTTAAATATGAGGTTTCCGTATTTATAGCAAGAGAGGAATCATTAGGTAATACTGCAGTTCGATCTTGCAAATAAAAAGATTGGTTCCCGTTTAAATTTTACAGCTACATTGATAATGTGGGAGTAAGCCTTGAATAACGTAATTTTCAATTTCACTCTCTGACATATTAGAACCGACTTAATCACATTAATCTATACTAGTAAGAAAATATTCCGGTTTTTGAACATAAGTATTTCATTTTCTCGCAAACTTTGTGCATAAAAAGCCCTATATAAGTTATTTTAAATTCATCGCTAAGTTACACGTAAATTTCTTGTTGCAAATGCTTAAACCAAACTGCGGCTAACGCCGTAAAAAAATATCTGAAATATTAAATTTTAATTTATCATCCCACTCATTTGCTGATGCGGTTAATTCTTAATTACGTAAGCATTTTAAGGGCTCATTAATGCCTGGTCTAAAAGGAGCTGGTGATGTGAATTTGATAATTTAGTAGTTTGTTGACCAGAGCTTAGATCAGCAGTTGTAACATCCCCCGAATATTGTACATCCCCCGTATTACCCTGTGATCCAGTAATTCTTTTACTACTTACACTTTTATCTAATGGAATACTGTTCAAACCAATCGTATTAATTGTTTCTGAAACGTCTTGAATGGGCAGATTAGAGGTAATACCTTGCTTTAGAGATTCAGTAGTCAATGGCAATATAATACTTTCTTCTAGCATACTAAATTCTGCTTCTTCTAATCTTGCTTGACCCGAATCGTTTTGTTCAGCCAACTAATCCCTTTCTAAATTTTGATCCCTTGTTTTCTTACATGCACTTCGTAAATTCACAGCTGGGTCTACTATGTTCTTAGTAAATACAAATAATTTTTCGCATACAAGAGCACTGTTTGAAGGGCTTCGGGCTAATAAACTACTATGCGCAAACAGTTAATTCGTATCAGTACTATTTTTTATAAGAATTAAGGGGTCATCTAGCGCTCTTTCAAATATATTTTTATCTTTATCTCCTTTTTATCTTTATCAATTTTCGAGATGATTAAACTATTTCGTTTAAATCATCTCGAAACTCTAACTGCATAAATGCCTAATATGACCACCAACAATTTAAACGACTCGTTAATAAGTAAAACGATTTTTATAATTATCTTACCTAAAATCCCTTCCAATGAACTGGCTGCATTCGACGCCCCCACCGCGGCCGCCACGCTCTCAATATTGTTGCTAGTACACCAATTCTCTACTAAGCGTCCTCGCTAATCGATGTGTGCAGTGACCACTTTGCTGAGCGAGTTTCGTATATGCTACCAATTATATACTTATATATAAACGTCTAGATTTGTCCGTCTATCTGTACGTCTAGAACGCTTTTGATTTTATATATTACTAATAGGTAACAAAGCAGAAGAGATCGGGTTTAGTCCATGCATTAT
>WYDF02051809.1:0-25405 GCA_009867245.2 Adranes taylori
CGTTATCAAATCTTAGGGGAACTTGCAAAGATTAAAACCACCGTATTGGCGAAATAACTATAAAAATACAACTTCAACTTTATTAGAATAAATCAACAATATATATACAGAATTAAAACTAATTAAAGTGTTTACATAATGAGTCTAAATATTCACGTATCTGCTAAAGGTAAAAAATGTATAAGTTTTAAGAACATTTTAACAGTTTACAGATTCCTAAAATATCTGTATCATTTGGCATCTACAAACAAACGGCAGACTGTGCGGCAGGTGCGCACGCCAGACTGCGCTTTAGAAATTAGTCAAAAAGATAGTCAAGAGGGGTCATAGGCCATGCCAAACCGGTCAGCACAGCTGTCCGCGCCGTAGGCAAATATGTGGAAATTGTTAGTGAAAAGCGGTCAGCGAAACTGTCCGCGCCGTAGGCAAAGATAGGGAGCGGGGGATTCATGGGTTAAACTAATGTTCTTTAATTTACCTAAACACTAAAGTGCTAATTGAATTTAATAGGCGACTTAAAAGGTTCAACTTTTGTTTTATGCCAGATATAACAAAACGTAGGTCTGCCAGTGTATGATAGATGGAGTGGCGATCACGTCGACGAATTGTTTCAAGTTGGTACCGTGAATAGTAAACCGATGTTGACATAATTTAATTACCATATTTACTAATAAAAATGCATCATGTGACAATTTCGTGCACTTTTAAAGCGTTTTCCACTTTCACGCTAGAACTGTTCTGAACAGTTTCGGTACAGTACGTAAGCGGTCCAGTCATTTTTGTTTCAAGTTCTGAATCTCGAATTTATGTGTTCTGTTGTACCTAGGATCTTTGTGCAGTTTCACTCCCTCGCATGCGGTGTAATACGATGCACGCAATCACTTGTTTGGTAGATCAGAACAGAACGACAACCTAAGCCAAACAAATCAGGACATTTCAATATCAAGTGGACAACGACTTTATAAGATGCATGACTTCCACCATGACATGACTTCCATCGGGTTCGATCTCCAGCATAAACAATGGTTTGCGTTGTTGATCGAATCTAGGCAACACACGAAACGAGGTCGGTAATTCTAAGAGGAAGGTAACTATAATTTATCATGCACATCTATAGAGGTAGATGTAAAACTTCGGTCCAGTGTGTGCGGGATGGCACGCACTATAAAGAACTCTTTACTAGTTAATCAATAAAGGTTGGTAAAGCCGAAATTATCTGATACCCTACCTATCTGCGTCGATGGCAGTGGTTCGACGTTAAAACACACCTAGTAAGTGATAAACCTACATGGCAGAAATAGGTCGACTATAAATAAGTATATTGCAACAACGCCTTTAGTTCCTGCTGTTTGTGATACAGCAAACGATTGCACCGTTTGGTCATAATTGTGGATTCGATTATAATTTGAATTTCCCGCATAATCATATAATGTCAAAAAGAAGTATTAACTAACCGGATTTTTTTTCAAAAGTTAATAATTCAGTTTTAAGAGCACGTTGTGATACGAATTATGCGTTGCTCATAAAAAATAAATAATATGGTACATTATCATGCTGTTTACTGATTATGCAGGCAGTACTCGCACTATTTTGAAGAAGGAATACCAGAAAATTTGAAATATAAGGTAATTATAAGGTTGTAATATTTTATTTAATTTATGTCATATTTTTATTCAATGAATTTTTAGACGTAAATAGTGTTGTTGAAAATGATTGTTACTATATTGTCCTAAGATAATAAACTAAATTGAGATAAAAGTTATATACAAGAAAACAAATTACAAATTAGAAAACATGCCAGGACAGACTCCAGTACAAATTCTTCAAAAGTACGCCGAAAAGCAATTTTTAACATTACCTAAATACAATTATCCAAATAGCACAGCTGCAATAGAAACTGGACATCAATTTAAGTGTGAATGTACATGTAGTGGTATTACTAAAGATTCAATGGGCTCAAGTAAAAAAGTTGCCAAACATAACGCGGCGTTATCCGTATTAAAACAATTATGCGAAAATAATAACGATTCAAATATTCTTCAAGAAATTAATTCGAATTATTTTTACAAAGACCTCTCATTTATTGAATCCGAGATTTCTATTAAGAATACTAAAACATTTACGCCGGCTGCAAAACTTCAGGAATACGCAATGAAAAATTTTCTAACATTACCTCAGTACGATTATCATAATGTAGATTCTAAAGAAAATAAACTGCAATTTAAGTGTCAGTGTAGGTGTGAAGACATGATCGAAGAATCAGTTGCCTCAAATAAAAAGGATGCTAAACATAAGGTTGCTCTAAAAGTATTAACAGAGTTATGTAAAAAGAGAAATGATTTAAATATTCTGCAGGAAATTAATACGAAGTATTCTTATGAAGATAATTCATCAACTGAATCCAAAGTTGTTCTTACGCTTACAAAAGAGACTGATGAAAATATATTAACACATTTACCAGAAAAAATACCAACTGTACTTCAAGAAAATGAGAGACAACAATGTTTATCAGTACGTGATTATTGTGATTGTGAAAAATCGATTAAAAAAATTTCACAGTGTAAATGTGGTGGAATTACAGATCTAAATCTTCTAATTAAGAAAAATAATAGTGCTCTATATATGTTAAAACAAATATCTGAAAACGGCCATCATGTAGAGTTTCTTAACGATAATCAACAGGATTGTAAGGGACCTATTTGGACTGATCCTAAATCGGATCCCACATTCCCAACGGATAAAAATATAAAATCAAAACGTATGCCAGTGACAATCCTCCAAGAATACGCAAGAAAATATGTATTCGCAATACCAAACTATGAATATTTCAATTTTAAAGTAGATGGAAGTCAATCTCAGTTTAAATGTGAATGTAAACTTACAGGTATTACTAAATATTCAACTGCTTTTAGTAAAAAGGATGCGAAAAATAGAGCCGCTTTATCTATATTAAGAGAATTGTGTGTAAACAGAAATGATTTAAGATTTTTTGAGCAAGTTTTTCAAGATTATTTTCCTAAGGAACCTCTTCGGAATGAACCTCCTAATTTTAACACCGAACAGCTAATAGATTCTAATACGAAGCTAACATGTACGCCAGTGCAAACACTTCAAGAATTTGCTAAAAAACAATATTTTGCGTTACCCAGATATAAATATGAAATGAAATTAATTGACGGTGAACTTAATTTTTATTGTGAATGTACTTTTAGAGAAATTACCAAAGATTCTATCGGTATAAATAAAAAGCATGCCAAAAACGGTGCAGCGTTATCTGTATTGAGGGATTTACGCAAAAGCTGCGACGTTTCACTTATTCTGGGAAATAAGACTCAAGCTTGTTCTTCTAATGAACCTAAAAGTGATATACATACACAAAAGGATAAGAATGAGCGTCTACCACCTATAACAAGAACCCGTTTGCCTGTAACAATACTTCAACATTATGCTAGAAAACATTACTTAGAATTACCAAAATATACTTTTAAAGATCAATGGTCAGATGCAAACAACCTTCTATTTAAGTGCGAATGTACATGTGGAGGAACTATCAAAGATTCCATAGCTAAGAATAAAAAATCTGCTAAACATGAGGTTGCTTTTTCTGTATTAAAAGAATTGTGTAAAGGAGAAGATCTAAAGTTTCTTGAAGAGGCCAGTCAGGCGTCCTTTGGTATTAAAACTTTTTCAGTTGATTCGAAATTTGATCCTGGGCTTTCAGTAGATAAACAACTTATAAAATTTTCGGGACGTACGCCAGCTCAAATACTTCAGGAATATGCTAGAAAATTTAAGTTTGCATTACCAAAATACCAATTTCATAATATGAAAATTAAAGGACAGTTACAATTTAGGTGCAGTTGTATATGTGGGGGTGTTACCAAAGATACATTGTCCTTTAATAAGAAAGATGCCAAACATAAAGCCGCTTTATCTGTATTAAAATCATTGTGCAAAGAGAAAGATGTTACTATGATTCTGAAGGATGTTAATCCAGCTTATTTTAGTGAGGAATATTCGACTACCATTTTCTGTGGCAAGTCAAAAAACTTTTTTGGCGAATTAAACGAAAACTCAAACAGGTAATTTTATATAGCTAAAGTTTGGATATATATATATATATATATATATATATATATATCTGATCTTTAATTTTTATTTTCAGACAAGTCAAACAAAACGATTTATCATCAACTAAAAGCAACTCAATTGAAATGGATGATTCACGAGACTTTAATGATAACGATATATTTAATATATATATGGGACTCAAGAAAATGAATCTAGTAAATATCCCAGTTATAAATCGCGACGATATTGTGCTATTAGATTCTAAAAATTCAAAATTCGTTACAACCGATAAGAAATATTATGGGACAGATGTTTTACAAGTTTTTACCAAAAAAAATATAATATATGATATTCATCACGAAAAATACGTACGAGATAATGAAATTGTTGTAGTTATGAAATTTGTTAGTAATAATTTAAATACGATTTTAAATGGTGATCCAAGTGAGTATTCCGTTATTGCTGTCGGAAATTCCTTTGAAGCCGCGCTGGAAAATTTATTAAAGGAAGTTCTAGAATATATTGAAGATATGTCGGAGAAATGTAAGACAGTTTAAGATTGTTTTTATTACGTAATCCGTTATATGTTTACTTTTGGAATAAACTCACCGTCGGAATCACGAAATTTTTTTCTTGGTTTTTTTACAGGTAAACTTAGTGATTCCGACGCAAGTGTATTTCAGAATTAAATATATAATAATATTTTATCAAAATGGCTAATGGACAATTTCATGTCATATCACACAAATTATGATACTATTATCTCCGATTTTGTTAAAATTTTGTATGTTTTATATTTGATGTTCATTTCAAAATTATGAAGTTAATTGCAATTGTTGGAGGGATTCAAATTTATAGTAGTTTTGCCTGGTACGCATTCTTAGTGCAAAGAACAACACAAAAGCTCTGATTCCATTGCGACGACGTAATGAAAACTGAAAAATAAGTTGGGAAAACACAATTGGAGTCGAACACGTCTGATTACGAATTGCACTTGATTCTACTGCACTATTCTACCGCTCACAGTATTCTACTGCATCAAATGACTTTACATTTTTGTGTGGTTTTAGAGAGTGTCCTAATCACACACGGAAGAGTGTACTACTTCCGATCAAATTTTTCTGAAGCCAATTTAGGTTTTAGCATTTACTTTCTTTAGAATGGCAGCAAGTGTCGATTTACTTTCAGCATAAAACTATTTCTACTTGAAAACGAATCATTTGAAGTCACAGCATGAATCCCTAATCGGATGCTCTAGTAGATAGAGCATAAATATATCTTTCTTTGGTGTTAATAGTTGAGTTTATCCATGTTTTTAGGTGTTTAATTGGGTGTTTGCTCTGGTTATATATTGCACATCCCAAAATATTTAAAAAATGTATGCAGGCGTACATCTATTTTCTTGAGGGGCCTATTGTGTTAAATGCTGAAGGTTTTCTGAAAAAATAAAGTTTGTTAGTACATATATCTCTTACAGAAGGTCTTCCCAATCACTGGGGCATGCCTCCCTTAGGGGGCATAGTGCGATCGTAGGAGCGGAGGGACAATGCGTTTGCATTTTCGAAAAAAAAAACCATTTAATGACGTAAATCCCACTTATTAATTCGTTTCATTATTTTACCAATTCTTTCATTCAGTCACTAATTCAACGATTCGATCGTTGTTCCGGACATGTCCAGATCGCCATGTCCAGGTCTCAGCTTGCACCACCCCACCTGCGCTTCGCGTTCGCCTACAACGTACCTACGATCATAGGGGGAGCTCGACACAAAAAAGGTTGGAAAAGTGTCTTACAGCAAACATACATACAATAAATTAAAAAAGAAAATGTAAAAAAATTAATATAAGATAATACAATTCGTTCCAAATTCTGAAATACATTAACACAAATATAATAGATCTACAAATCAACAACAATTTTCTAAAGGTAATCTCAAGTACTTTAAAATAATTAAAAATAGGTGCTAAACTTGTAAAATTGTTAGATGTATTTAAAAAGCTGGTCCTTCTTTTACTATGTCTAGAATAAGTGTATTAAAAGCTGAAAACGAAACAATTGCTGCAATATTTTAATTCTAATGCTGTATCACTAGTCAAAAACAAAATAATTTTGTCTTTCGTTGAAATTTAACAACGTTGAAGTGAGCCATTTTTGAACAAATAAGCAATAATTGCGAAACATTACTTTTTAAGTAAGTAGATGTTATTTCGAAAATTATAATGAAAAGGTATTTTAATAATTATTTATAAAAATTGGGGCAAGGTAGACACGTGTTTCTAGCATATAATTATAGCTGTTATCAACATCTTTTCTTATTCCAAATATAGGCGTAAGGTCTCATTGCATCGGACTATGAATCCAACACAAAACCATTATGCTATGATGCCCGTACAAACAATTATGTAAATTTCTAATTTAAACATTGATTGTATGTAAGTTTGCATATCTAAGATGTTATATTTTGAATTATTCGCTGTATACAGATAAGGTATAACACCTACTTACTTAAAAATCCTTCTTACTGCGAGAAAGTAAATACTTCATTACTTTTTAAAATTAGCAGTTGCTTCACTAACAAGGTTAAACATTTAATTTTTCTGTTTGCTATTTCTTTTGTTATAATAGTTATTATTTATAATTAGAGATAGTCGTTTATCGGAATAGATTTTCGATATACTTAAGTAAGAACTCTTAATTATTAGATTGCTTTACAATTTATGCATCGAAATTGTTTTGTATTCGATGTTAGTCATAGCCATTAGTCACCTGTGATAGCATTTGGTATCGAAATTGTTTTGTACTTGATATTAGTTAATCTAATAGTCATAGCTATTGATATTAGTCAATTTTCAATAACGTCAGGTTATGAAAATAAATAAAAAATGTATACAGTTTCCTATTAAATAAGTTCTTTCCCAGATACTAAACATGCACTTCCATTTTCATTTCCTTTCTGCGCCTCATATTTCACTACCCTACGTTGTTTCACCCAAAGAATTCACCACTATTTCTTTCCGTCATATCCTAAACTTAATCTCACTCTTTCATCCAAAATCTGTTAGCTCACTGTTCATTCCCAGATAGAAACAATAATATTTAGTGTATTGCTTATATCATGTGATTCGTTGTTTTTTTGTATACACTCACCACCGCAATCACTAAGTTCTTTTATTGTGACGTGTTTCGGCTAATCCTAGCCATTGTCAAACTCTGACCCCGCCAGTATTTAACTCCGTCATTCTTAAACACTGACGGACTCATTGTTTGACAATGGCCAGGATTAGCCGAAATACGTCACAATAATAAAAGTGAACTTAGTGGTAGTGGACAATTTCATGTCAAATTACACAAATCATGATATCACTATATCCGATTTTTATAAAATTTTGAATGTTTTATAATTTTGATGTTGATTCCATAATTATGAAGTTCATTGCAATTGGTGAAGGGGTCAAATTTATAGTAGTTTTGACTTGTACGCAATCTTAAGTGGAAAGAACAACACAAAAGCTTGATTTCATCGTACGACGTAATGAATGACTCAAAATAAAATGTGCAAACCACAAGTGGACCTGTACACGCCTGATTACGAATCGGTCTTGATTAAGCGAGTGTTCTAGCATACGGAATAGCGTACTACTCTTGAGTGTTTTAGCATTTACTTTCTTTAGAATGGCAGCATGTGTCGATTTAAGCTAATTTTTTTAACTTTAGTCGGACTGACAGATCCCATTAAATCATTTTGTTAATAATTTTACATTGTTCTCGTCATGTGCTTTCAAGATCGTAATCGCTATTTCATGAGGATCAACAGTGTTTACTCATTTGACATTTTTCATTGCGTCTGTCCGGTCCTAGATGATGTGTGTAGTTGGCCAACATTCGACATCGTCATCCGGACTCATTTGCATAGCGTGTGGGAGGTCAACTTAGGCCAACATTCATTATGCGTAATGTTCCCGTCGATTGTCGGTAAACGAGAACGAATGAAAAAACGCATACGTTCGTACGTATGCATTCGACTTGGTGTATGCAGTTAACAAATGTGTGTAGTTGGCGTATATTCGCCGGATACACACACCGTCTGGGATCGACAACAGTTTTGTTGGATCCCTTTCCAGTTTTATAGCAAGTTCGTATCCATTTTTAAGTTATTAAACTGAACGAACTAAACCGATCGTGTTTGCTTGAGAAATTTCGCCACTAACACCATAAACTGATTGGGTAGTAATCTAACTGATTGAAAATTTTAGCACGACCAGTTCATTCAGTATTTATCAGTACAAAAGAATACAACTTTATTGGTGATTTAAGAAATAATGACTACTCGTTTGAAGTTAAAATAAAATATTAGCGAATTAACATTTGACTAGAAATTGTACATAATCACTGATAATTTGATAGACTGATATTAGAATTTTACCAATTTATAAATGTGTAGGAATTAAATTTATAAATTAGAAACCTGGACATTTTTAGATATACTACTAACGATATTTAAAAATTCCATAGACACACTATTCTATTACACATAAAATGATTCCAAGCATTACTACGACGCAACTTGATTCTTACTTTGCTGTTACGACGAAGCAGCTTTGTATTTCAGTTTTCGATTAAACAGTTTCTCCTGATTACAACATATAGCACTCATTTAGTACCCCATTTAGTATTTTATAGATTTCAATTAGATATGACGCAATATGAAATTTAAGGTGAGATCATTTTCTTTGCATGTTGATAATACATCTGAACCATAGATAGTTAACTGTAAAAGAGGTAGTCAAACAGTTTCGCTCCGAGTCATATAGTCCGTTTCCATAGCTTTTTTGAGTGACTAATTTTACTGAATCAATTTACATAGAGATTCAAAGAGTATATAATATCATGCACAACTTAAAACTCAGACACCAGTCCTGGCCAGCATAACATACCAGCCATGTTCCTTAAAATTGTAGACAAGAAATTTATTCTCCTCTGTCTGAAATTATGAATCAATCACTTGTCAGAAACGAAGTTCTCAACGAATGAAAAAAGCAACAATTATTCTCACCTACAAGAAGCGGGACAATATCAAAACTGTAAACTACAGACCAATTAGTTTAACATCAATAATACTTCGTAAATGTATGGAGAAAATATTGCTTTCAGCATAACACTATTTCTACTTGAAAACGAATCATTTGGAGTCACAGCATGAATCCCTAATCGGACGTTTTAGATAGAGCATACATATATCTTTTTTGGTGTAAATTAAATAGTTGAGTTTATTCATGGTTTTTTTTGGTGTTTAATTACAGTTTGCTCGGGTTATATAGCCTTTCCAACTTGTGGGGCACGCCTTGCTTCGGAGGCATAGTGAGATCGTAGGACAATGCGTTTGCATTTTCAAAAGAAAACTCCATTTAACGATGTAACTCCCACTTATTAATTCATTTCATTACTTCACCCATTCATTCACTAACTCAACCATTCGATGGTTGTTCCCGACATGTCCAGACCGGTCTCAGTTCGCACCGCCCCACCCGCGGTTCGCCCACAAATCACCTACGATCGTAGGTTAGTTTAGGGGGGGGGGGCATGACAATATATAATTATAACCCTGGGAAGCTCGACGCAGAAAAAGTTGGGAAACTCTGTCTTACAGAAAACGCACAAACAATAAATTGAAATAGAACTTGAATTACATTAACACAAATACAATAGGTCTACAAATCAACAACAGTTTTCTATAGATAATGCCAAGTACTGTAAAAGCAATTAAAGATAGGTGCTAAATTTATTAAATAGTTAGATGTGTAAAAAAACCTAGTCCTTATTTTGCTATGTCTAGAATAAGTTTATGTAAAGTTGAAAATGAAATAATTGCTGCAGTATTTTAATTCTACGGCTGTATTTTATCACTAGTCAATTTATCACTAGTTTTCCGTAATAATTTAACAAGTTGAAAGCGAGTAGTCATTATTTTTTGCAACAAATAACTCTTTAAAATAAGCAGTTGTTTCAGCAGCCAGGTTAAAAGTTTAATTTTTTTGTTTGCTATTTCTTTTTGTTTAATAACATTTATTATTTGTAATTAGAGGTGATCGCTTGTCGGGATAGATTTTCGATATATTTAACTAAGAACCCTTAATTATTAGATTGCTTTACAATTTTTGCATCGCAATTGTTTTGTATTCGATGTTAGTCAATTTGATAGTCATAGCCATTAGTCATCTGTCCTTGTCATTAGTCATATGGTAGTATCAGTCAATTGGCATCGAAATTGTTTTGTATTCGATGTTAGTCAATATGGTAGTCAGTCAATTTCTAATAATGTCAAGTAATCATGAACATAAATAAAAATTCTCGTTGTTTCCTATTAAAATAGGTTTTTCCCAGGTACTAAACATGCACTTCTATTTTAATTTCCTTTCTGCATCTTATATTTCACCATTCTACGTTCTTTCAGCCAAAGAATTCACCACTATTTGCCTTTTCTCCATATCCTACACTTAGACTTATAAGTTATGACACGGGCCCGCCGACAACCGCGGGATGCGATCGTGATTACGCGGTTTGATCTGACGGGTACTACCGCGGTTTTTGGCCTCATATCACAGTTTTTTATAACCCAGTTACAAATATTTATCGGGTGCTTACTCCGATGTTTAATCGTGCGTTTTTTTTAATTCGCTTAAATATTAAAGGAACTTTCAATACAAGAAATTGAAGTTTTTAAAAAAATAAAAAAATTATATATTTTATATAACCACTCAAGATAATTTAGGAATTAAATAAATGGCCGGGAGTTTTTTTATTCCATATTACTGGACGATTTTCATTTCAAATATTAACATTGCTATGTCAAAATCCATTATGGAATGAAACGAACTGCATGAGATGCAATGCCGTGTGTTGTCTCTAATTCAGCTATGCAAAAGCGTGATCGTGCGGTCACCCGCCAATGTTTTCGACAACCGCGTTCCACGTGCGGTTTAGTGGTAAAAATGCGTTGTCTTGAATCTGCTTCTATACAACTAGACAGTCGCTCATCAGGCTACCGCCTCGTGCGATGTTTTACTTAGTTTCACTCTCTTTCATCCAACATCTGTTAGCTCACTGTTCACTCCCAGATCGAAACAATATTTTGTGTATTGTTTATATCACGTGATCCATTATTTATTGTCTCTTGAAATAAACTCACCGTCGCAATCACTAGATTATTTTATTGTACGCGTTTCGGCTAATCCTGGCTATTGTCAATGTTAAACTGTTAACAAAATGATTTATTGGGAGCTGTCACTCCGTCCAAAGTTCAAAAAATTGTCTTCAATCGACACTTACTGCCATTTTAAAGAAAGTAAATGCTAAAACATAAATTGGCGTCAGAAAAGTTAGCTCGAGAGTAGTACGCTCTTCCGTATGCACTCTTCAAAACCTCACAAAAATGTAAACCGCTTTGATCACGTAATCAAGTGCAATTCGTAAACAGACGTGTTCGAGTTTATTTGCGTTTTCCCATTTTATTTTGCACCTTTTATCTCGTCGTCGCAATGAAATTAGAGCTTTTGTGTTGTTCTTTGCACTTAAGAATGCGCATCAGTCAAAAGTACTATAAATTTGAACCTCTTCAGCAATAGCAATTAACTTCATATTCATAATTTTGGAATCAACTTCAAAGTTCTAAAACATACAAAATTTTTATCAAAATAAGAGATAGTGATATCATTTGTGTTATTTGATAAGAAATTATCCATTGCAGATACCTGCGAAACATCGCAGAGAAAGATCTAATTTCTACTGTTAAGAACTGCATTGTTTGTGTACTCCTTCAATGCTAAAAGTAGGTTCCTTGTTCTACACCGTCCTATTAAGAACACATGCTGTGACTCTGCAAATGGTTCCTTTTTGAGTTGAAATTATATTATGTTGAGGTATTGTGTTCTCCATACATTTAAAGTATTGATGTTAAACTAAGTGGTCTTTAGTTTAGCGTTTTGGCATTGCTCCACTTTTTGTAGGTGAGAATAATTGTTGGGTTTTTTCATTTGTTGGGAATTTCGCCTCTGACAAGTAATTGATTCATAATTTCAGAGGAGCACAAATTACTTGTCTACAATTTTCAATGATTATGGTTGGTATGTTACTCAGAACTAGTGTTTGTTTTTAAGTTATGTCTTACATTATATCCTCCTTCAGACCCTATTAGAATTGATTCAATAAAATCAGTCACTGAAGATAGCTATGGACACGGTCCATATGAATCAGAGTAGACGGTGTGAAACTATTTGACAAACCCTTGCGATTTTTTTGTCTGCGATTGGTGTAGTTGTAATATCAACACACAAGGACAATGATAACTTTTTAAAGTTACTTTGGTTTCTCTAATCTAATTTGTGACTGAACGTTGTTGCAGATATTTCAATATGTAATATGAGCGTTTTATATCGACTCCAGATATGTTATATTTTTTATAAGTTTTAAAATAGTTGATTTTAGTCTCGGTTTTTGTTTTTTCTATTCTCTCAAGTAGATAAGTGTAAATTCTAAATTTGAGAGAATATTGAAGTTTGATTTATTAAAGTTGCGTAGTCGCTCAATAATAGAAATGATAGTTATACAAATTTGTTAAAATCTTGAAGGATGCATTGGTAACGTTTAACTCTGGCGCTCTGGCTTCTTATCGTTGATAATCTAAATCCCGATTCCTAGTAATCTATCTGGTTCTTACCGAGAATTGATGGCTTTAGAACACGATATATCGTTAATTAAAATATCTCCGTTCGAGACTTCCCAACCAGTGGAGCGCGCCTCCCTTGGGAGGCATAGTGAGATCATATGGGAGGAAAGGGGCCAATTTAACGACATAAATCCCACTTACTAATTCATTTCATTACTTCTGTCATTCGATCGTTGTTCCCGACAGGTTCAGAGATTTCAGCTAGCACCGCACTACCCGCGGTACGCCTTCACCTGTGACGTACCTACTATAATAGGTTAAGTTAGGGGGGTTGAAAATATATAATTATAATACGGGCAGGTTCGACACAAAAAAGGTTGGGAAACTTAGTTGATGTAGATAACTGTACACGTTTCGAAGAAATATTCATCGGATTCGTTGATACAGATAAATGTGTTTTTTACTCTCTTAATTTATCTCGGGTAAATTAAAATCTTCACGTTTTTGAGATGGGTTTGTCTGTTCTAAAACGCGTGTATTTTGGGAAAAGGATTACACTTATTCAACTAGCTTTCATAAAATACGATTTACAAGTATTGACAATGGATATAAATTTTTGAACTTCGCAAGTAGGGAAGGAAGATTGTTTATATTGTTTTCATATTAAGAATCAGAAATTTAGTTTTTTGGCTTTGGAATTTTTAAATACTTGGAATTCTTTTTTCTTTCAAGTATTCCTTTTCATTTTTTAATCCTATCACTTTCGACTTGCTTCTCCTATTATTAATCATCCCCTCTTTAAATCTGTTTCTAGTTTGTGGGTTTGGTCAGTTCAGAAATGTAAAAATTTCATTATACCCTCTTTTGGTTTTAATCCACTTAATTGAAAGATAAGTACATATTGCGTTAATTCGAATTTATTTTTAATTTATAACGAGAGTAGTCATTAAGTTATTATGTAGAGTAATAATTATTATTTTAGTTTAATTTAGCTATATTTTATATTGCGGTAACTGATCGATAATAACGAGTTGTAAAAGTATTTTTTCCAAACTTCTGATTGATATTTTATATTTGGATATTATATGTCTCGCTATAAGCAGAAATATGAATGAATTTATTTAAGAACGAGAGTAAAGTAAGAAGACTAAAGACTATCATACATTAAAACAATGTCTTTTCATTTTACTCCTTTTCATGTTAAATAAATTATTTCGTTAACAATATTTATATACAAATAAATTATTTCTTTAGTAAGAAACCGGGAACAAAATAATATAAAATACCAATCAATAGATGAACATACCAAGTATGTACATCTATCGCAGAAAAAAGTCGTCGTGTTAGAAAAAAACATTAAAGCAGAGGGAATTGTTTTATTAACTGTTACTTGTCTTTCACGCCCATTTCGAATATCAACAGCACCAATCAAGGAAACCAAATACGACGGATAAATTCACATTGAATAAGAATATCCTTTATTTCTACTGAAAAAGCTCTATGTTATAAGCTTCCATTCGCCCTAAGAAATTTGACGGCAGGATAAAGGTGTAGTAAATAAACAAATTTTTCGTAATTTTCTTTCAAATGAATTTAATAACGTTCCTTTGTTTAAAAACTTTCTTTATTATGGATCAAAAGATAAAATGTACTTTATTATATATTTATCAAACTTAGAGTAAACACCAAATACATGAACAGACAATGTTTTTTCGTCAAAACCTCCTACTGCAAATTCGTTTATCCATAAAAAAAAACCTTAGTATAGTTGGTATACTTAGATTTTTCGAGAAACAGATAGATCATTTTTGGTTTTTATTGAAATTTTATTATATTACCAACAGCTAAGGTATTCCAGTTTTCTCTAACACGACTAACCTATCTCTATTATTGTAGTATTTATAAAACAATAAATACATATATATATTTTTGTTTACATTTATACACTTGAAAAATAATTGTTAATATAATTGTAGTGGTGTTTTATTTTTTCATTTCTTCAATCATTGATTTACGGAATTTCCCCCAGGCATATCCAGCTCTAAAAGCCTGCTGTGCGTTAAATTCCAGTGTTAATAAAGTTGTAAAATAAACGAAAATTAATACATCTTAAATTGACGTGCCTCTAGCCTTAAATATAGAGAAGTAGTTTATGAAGTGCTGACTGATTGAGAGTCGTATCTTTCATTTTCCAATACTTTTTCTTACTCTACCTTTTTTATGAAGTTAAAACATTAGGAACGTTCGAAAATGTTGAAACGTAAAGTTGCTCCATTCAGATCCTTTAATTAGTGCAATGGTAAATCTATAATTTTACCAACTATTAAAATCAATCAACTATCTTAAAATTGCCTATGATTCCATTAAATCATTATAAAATTATGTAAAAGACGTAAAAATCAAATTTCATATTTGATCTGAATCAAAAAATTTATTTTTATGAGTAGTTGTTAGTACAAGACAAATGATTTGTTAGTGAGTACAAAAATTCTTTAAAAATACAAATGATTAAATTGAAATATTTAAAATTAAATGAGTCTTTAAATTTACATACACAAAAGTACTTGAAGAATAACAAAAAGATTTAACACGTGCAAAATTATTTGAAAACAATCTACAACAATATAGAGGCAATGTTCATTGCACTTTGTGACTATACTAGAAACTAATTAAATAAATGTATAATTATTTAACTCATATGATTAAAATATATTTTCTATAGAAAATTTCTTGATTGAATGAGATCTATATTAATAATAAACATGACAAGAATTAAAATCTATGTGCTTATAATTGTGAATAAAATTTGGAAAAAAATTCGAATAATAATAGAATTTAATAGAAGCTACAAGTAATTGCTATTAGCTGAAAATTTATCTAACTAGAAATAGATGAAGAAAAATGTTAATATACTGAAAAAGATATAGACTTAAACAATTTCTCATAACACTGTTTGTGAACACGACAAATTTGCAAGCAAATTATTATGGTGGTGAATTAAATTAATTTTATGGGTACTTTAAATTATTATTTTATGGGTAAATTATTTTATAAGTTTATTTAAATTACTGAGCTAACAAAATATGTGTAACATATAAGAAACATGCTACATATTTTGAATTTTCCAATGACTTTTAATTCATAATATTAAGCTTAGACCAAAATTGGCTAATATTATATCATTAAATAGCAGAATATTGAAAATATAAAAATAGAATTCTGTACAATTAAACAGATTAAATTCTGTATAAAATGTGATTATAAAAACTGATATAGCAATAATAATAATTAAAATAAAGTCAAAACCTTTCAAGACTTAGAGAAACTATCGTATGATGTTTTTTGCCTTAAAGAGCTCACGCATGAGTCCCTTAATGTACTTAATTTCCCTTTGTAAATCGACGATTTTCTCCTTAAAATCATCGTTCACGTCGCGTAAAACTCGTTCTTCACCTAAAATTTCTTCAACTTCTGCTTTCTTCTTTAATCGATAACGTGTGGCAGCGTTTTTATTCTGTTCCTTTTTTCGCGACTTCTTGTCTTCAACGCTACGTGCGTATGGTTTAGTTCGTTTCTTAGTCGGTTTGATCTATATAGACAAAAATAAAATATTCAATAATGTGTCTTACCATATATTAGTTGTTTCGTTAGATATAAGTTCTAACGAGTATATGTATTTCAATGTTTCGTTATAATTCAATAAAATGAGATTAAGGTTTCAGAAAGAAATTTAAACATATTTATATCAAAATTGTAATTCAATTTATATTTTATTAAACATTTTTGATTGAATAAAATCACAGAACTCCTAACTCCAAAATATAAAACGTTAAATTGATGTTAACAAATACAATAACGCGTTTCGAGATCACAATTGCCTCATCATCAGTCTTACAAGAAATTATTAAACACAACAGTCATCAGTGTATTAATTACAAAAAATGTTTTTTAATGGTTTCTTATAATTTTTATATAAAACAATAATGTGCTTTAAAGAAATCAATAAAAATTAAAGTTGTAACAAGCGCAATTTAGATATAAATAATCGAACAATTAGTTATTGGCAAAAATTGAAATATAAAAATTAATCTCGGCAAATAGAACAAAAACTTAACGTTAACTAAAGCTGATAAAGGGAATTGTATCATCTCGTTAAAAAAATGACATAAAATTAGATGAACATTTTTTACACAGTGAAAATTTCGATAAAATAAATATAGATCCCAGTAAAAATTTAAAAGTAGAAATAAAAACTTTATATACGAATATACCCGAAAATTTTAAAGATATTAAGTTTAAAATCCAATAACAAATATTCAACTCTTTTTTGCACAAACTAGCTTCTACAGAGAACCTTCAACCTAGACATTAATAATCTTTATATCCCAATGAGACCTATTGCAAGTTATGTCAACTCTTTAGCATATGACATTTCTAAATGGTTGAATAATAAGCTCAGAGATATTTTAAAGTTATATAACTTAGAGGCGTTAAAAACTCTAGAGTTAACTACGAAACTTGTCATGTATAACTAAGAACCATTTAATTTTCTCCTTGATGTTAAGAATCTTTTTCCATTGGTTCCGACTGCAGAATTTTTACCCATGGTTAATCAACTTTTGGTTTCTTCATATGCGTGCGATGAGGAAGCAGAATTTCATTTCAATTTAATTAAAATTTGTTTGAAGCAAAATTTCCTTTCTTTTAATAGGTTGAGGGTTTAGCCATGGGCTTTTATCTTTCCCCGTTGTTGACTGAAATTTTTATGAAAAATCTTGAAGATTTAATTTTTGATTCTAACCACCTACTTCTTTCAAAAATTTGTTTTTATAAAAGATACGTCGATGACATATTGTGTATTATTGAAGGTAATAAGATTGATGCTTTATTGATTAAAGATTATTTTAATTCTATTAATCAGAATATATAAACACAAACTTCCGAGCAATGATATGATTCCTTTCTTATATATTGAATTACATCATGATGTGGATAAGATTAGGTTCAAAATTTATAAAAAAAAAACACTTTTACTGACAACCTAATACCATATCATTCGAATCATCCAAATGCCCATAAGTATGCTTTAGTCACTCTTATTTATAGATCATTAAATATTCCAATGTCTTTAAGTGATTTAATTGAAGAAGTTAACATAATTAGAGATTTGGCGATGTTAAACGGTTACAAAGAAAATAAAAAATGTTTGTAGATAAACAGAGAAAGAAAGCTATACACTTAACAAAATCTGAATGATGAAAAGATTCTAAATTTTCTTCTCTTACTTATTTGAATAATTTTAGTAATCAAAAACCTTATTTATTTAGGAAATTCAATATAATATTAATTTCAATATTAGCGCATTTATTCTTTGGAGTGTGATACCTGTGATAAATTTTAAATGGGAGGCGAATACAAGGCTCCGCAAGATTCTAAGAACATTTGAGTGCCATAAGACTAAATAACCGAGTTTTTAAGTTTTGCTAAACATGTTTTATTTTTTAATCATGACTCTGATTTAAGTAAGAATGTTAAAATAATGAAAATTAGTCTTAATAAAAATTTTACTCAGTTTTTTGAGCACGTTCACATGATTAAAAACATAGATTATAACAAATTTTTAAAGAAACAAATAAATCAGGGTTGGAAAAAAATCAAAAATTCTATAATAAAACCTTAAAATATGCACCGACAGAATCATTATATTTCATTAGACGGATATGGCTGTGGTATATTATCTGTAATATAGTTGGTTCTGTATGTGTTTTATTTAGCAATTCAAGAATTTTCCTGCAATAACTTTTCTTCTTCGGACAAGTTTACTCCAAGCAAACGATATGGACTATATAAGGCATAGGTTTATTTTCAAGTGTTCATTTCAAATGCGTTCTGGATAGAGTGCGAATCGTGCTTAAGCAAAATAAGTGAAATTCATGAGACATTAAAATGGTTGGAAGAAAAAAAGATTTAATTTGAAACTATTACGACGTGATTTTTAATGAAAGTAGAGGAAAATCTGGCAGTAGAGCTGTTTGCAAACTTTGCAAAAAAGAAATTCTAGTGCAGATTGGAAAAACATTATGCAAAAATAGTAGAATATTTAGGACTGCTGCTTATTCATTTAAATCCCTATTTCTTTCCAACTGATCTGAATTCTATACAATTAAACTGCCTTCCATGATCTGTTGTAATTACGGTTGAAATTCCATGTCTCGCGAATTGTTCAGGTAATGTTTTCCATAGGTAATGATGACCATAGCATAATAAATTATTATTTATATTAAATTCGCCTCTGAATTTATATATTCACTTATTCTTTTCTCTTTTGGCTTCTTCTGGTTCTACATAATGTCTTATTATTTTTATTGCATCTTCTTTGATTTGACATGTTTCAATTTCCTTTACTGTTTCCTCGTTGATTTCCCTTATTATTTCGTTAATAAACATTTCTTCGTTTTCTTCTAATGCGATATCTTCATCACTCTTTCCTTCTTCTGAAGGCGATAATATATCTGGTTTATAAATTTGATTACCGGAGGCATATCTAATTTCATAATCAAATTTTAATAGTCTCATTCTTAGTCGCTGAAGCCTATTAATTAACTGATTTATTTCTTTTGTAGTCGGTAGGATGGTAAGTGGTTTGTGGTCAGTCAAAATTTCGAATTTTTGATCAATTAAATCTTTCAGATGCCCAGTCAGTACTGAAAGAGCTTCTTTTTCCACTTGCGCGTACCTTGTTCCACTTGCGCGTATCTTGTTTCCACTGGGGTTTAATTTTCGATATGTGTGGTACTGGATAGTACTAGTCATTTGTTTTTGTTCCAAAACAACTCCGATTCCACGGGATGAGAAGTCTGCTGCTACTCTGGTCGTTTTATTTATGTCAAATATTGTAAGTGTCGGTGCTGACTTAATAACTCTCTAAATTATTATTCCACTCGTACTTCACATTCTTTTTTCCTATTTTCAATTTAATTTTCCAAAGGGCTTCTTCCGTGTATATTCTGTCGATATTTATTATTCTGAGAAAGTCTCTTACACTTAATCCATCTAGCCCTCCTAACCGGACATTTTTCCAAAGAGTGGCAAGGCTTTTTATCCTATCGTCCACACTCACTTGTTTGTACCAGCTTTGTTTGTACTCACTTGTTTGCGCCGGCGTGTGAAGTTATTTAGTTTCTTGTGTGCGACTTTTACATTTATTTTCGTCCATTTCTGATGGATTATACCTTTGATTTTTGTTTATTCTGTCAACACCACTTTCTTGATCTCTTGGTTCCTTGTTAGCTCTCTTTATTCTTTCCGTTAGTTTCATTTTAGTCTTTTCCAAGGTCAAAGTAGGCTTCATTTGTTGTTACTCTCAGAATTTATGATCTGTAATACCTGCAACTAAACTGTCGCACAAAATTTTATATTCATGTTTTCGTATTTACAGCTTTTTATCAGGTCTAAAAGTATGCTTATATATTCGTCTGCTGATTCACCCTCTTTCTGGCTTCTCTTATGAAATTTAGCACTCACAGGTACGGTTCCAAATCCCTTCGTAATGTCTTTTAAGGAAATCTATTATTTCTTCATATGTTTAACGAAAATCTTCTTCAGTTTTTTGTAGAGTTCGTAACTAATTTGTCACTTTTGACCTCATGGGAAGTAGCAGCTTATTGATTTTCTCTACCTCTTCCTGGTCGCTCACTTGTAACGTTTTAATGTTTAATCCACTGAGGCCAATCTTCGTTTATAAACGAAAAGTTTTCCGGTGCTGATACTGTTCTAAAGGTACTCTGTTCTCGATCATTATTTGAGAGGTTTTCTGTCCTATTATTTAAGTACTGGCGTAGATTTTTTGAGGTTTTCCATCTCGGAAGTCATATTTGTATAATTTTCGCTGCCTCCATTCTTTCCTGAATTTGCATGCACGATTTACTGAACATTTCTGAACAGTAAGTTTCACTTATTATATTTACTTGTCACCTCTCTTATTATATCCGTTTAACATTTGTAACACCTGATACCATGATTTATATCGTTTCTTAGTTAGGGGAGTGTTATAGTAGCTTACTATATCTAATAAATGAAATCACACTTATTTGCGATCTACTTTATTCGCCGCCATCATTGAGAGTCTTCTTCCAGTCAGTCATTCCTTCATATGTAAGATTCAATTCACCATACCATACAATTTTTATTTTAATAATAAATATTACACGCAGAATGCCAGTAATGACATAATTTAACTATTTTGTAGTTAAAACTTACGTTATCACGTTCAAGCTGTACAAGGTCAACTGTACTTTTATTAGGTACTTCATCATAACTGGCATAGGCATCAGAACCGCTGGAATAGCATTGCATCTTCACGTCCTGTTCCATCGCTCCGACAGAATCGGGCAACCATTCGGGATCATCACCGCTTGTTGACGATGCTGAACAGTCTCCAAAATTACTCGATCCTGAATCCATTGAAACGCCACCCGGCGAAGACGGTGGATGACGGGCGAGAAATTCAACTGCTCGACAGCGCACAAGCTCATCAACTGCTGCAAGCTCACGAGCAACAGAGTCGTAGTCGCCATTGCTCGAAGAATTTACACTAGAAGATTGTTGTCCGTTATTCTGATGATAAATAGCGGCGTACGCAGAAGATGATATTGGAATTACATATCTGAAAAGATTAAGGTTTTTCAGATTAATTTTTAAACGTTGATGATTTTTAAACTACAGTATGAGAATTCAATTTGAAGAATATATGTATTAATATTTTGAATTTTGAACATTTCAGTCATTTTATCTAATTAAAACCAAGTTTTCGAAAAACTTCATTTATTGATTGAACATATTAAGCGCCTCCAGCCAATGAGGAAACAATAACAGCCTACTTAGCCATGAGGAACATTAAATGCCTACTTGACAATTGTTTCGGGGATACAATTACCCCTTCTTCTGAAGAACTTGAGCATATCAATGCCACTACGACACATTAAAATATATCATTATCACTCTTTCGTTTTGGAATCTTTTTTTATTTTATGATAAATAAATTTAAGTTAAACATTATTAAAACTGTTTTAGTAGCCGAAGCTATTAAGATGTTACTAAGAGAAGTTACTAAGATGTCTTAGTAGCTTCGGCTACTAAAACAGTTTTTAATAATGTTTAACTTAAATTTATTTATCATAAAATAAATAAAATTCTTATTATGTATATTATTTTTGTTATTGTGTATATTATATTTATGTATATTATTTTTTGTTTTGATACGGAAAAACCATGTTTTTTATTAAAAACATCCATTTTAAATGAAATTAAAAGTTATATATTGCATAAAAGAAAAATACAACAAATATTAAAAAATATAAAACCATAAAATATGAAATACCAAGCCTAGGACAAATAACCAAATTAATAAAAAATGTATTTTTGCATACTTTTCGATAAAATTATTTCATCATTCAAATTGATCTATGAAGTTTCCAAATATCTGTTGAGTATTTAAAACGTCAAACTAATTGAAACCTTCAGAACAAGATCAAATCCAATAAATGAGCGTAAGGAATGTGCAAAAGTAAAACAAGACTGCTTCCATTTCAGGTTGAAATTCCTTAATATCCCATTTGAAGAACTTTTCTGTTTCTGCGTTTTTGATGTATATAAATGATGGACAATTCTGATTTTAAAATGTCTCCTCTCAATGTTTGATTATTACACAGGCCCACAGTTGTTTTGGTGTCGGGGTATTTAGAGCTGATTTCATATGAATTTGATGCCCAGAGCTCAAATATGGCATTCGTTTTTTGTGGAGCTCGAATTCTTAGATATAACATTTTAGTTAAATATACGTTACACTATTTTAAGTTAAATCCATGGGTCAAATAAAATAACTAAACACGGAATTTTTATTATTATACTATGCAAATATTATTATGTATAAAGATAGAGGAAAAAGTTATCTATGAAACCAACTAGTCACTGAACTCTTCGGAAGCTTCTTTTGCGTGGCATTCTTGAAGATTTAAACTACAGCAATAACCTGTCATCATGTGCGTATCCCATCTTCCTTGGTAGCGGTTCAGCAAAGTTTTAATATCCTGGAGAAATCTTTCACCTTGTCACCCAGTGAAAGATTTCTCTTCACGTTACTGGTGTCACCTAAATTTTCAGGAAAACGGTCTGAGGGCCTGTATAAAAAGTGCACCTTAATACTCACAGACAGAATCCTTAATAAGTTGTCTTGTTTGTGGGCCGTCAAATATTCCTGCTTTAACTTTTTCCGTACTAAACTGAGCCATTTTTTCCCTATTGTGTAGAACGACACATTTCAAACTTCGCTTTGAGCTGTCAATAAATAGGCGCCACTGTCACCTTTATTAGTAACCAAAGGGTGATCAGAGGCACAACACTCGTCCTCGCATGGCTCTGGTATCTGGTAAAACGTAGGGATCGACACATTCTCGGAGTGAGGGACCAGACATCTTGCAGACTAAAATAAGCCCACTAACTGAGCAGAAATATCAGTCAAGTGGTTTTTTATTTCTCTCCGAACCATCGGTACGCTGAATTTAAGATTTTTTTCTTTTCCTGGTAGTCCATTACCATATATGTTCTGTAAAGTTTTACAAAGTTGATAGTATCCGGGTTTTTACCTTGATCACCAAGCCTAATACCAAAGTATACAAGATAAGCGCTCTATGCAAAGTTACTAACAGACTTTCTGTTTTCTTTTAACGTGTATTCTCCGCACATGTACTAAAACATATCAGGATGATTTACACAACTTCTACTTGGACTCATTTTATTTCTATCCACCAACACAAATACAACAATCTACAACACAGTACTTTTTAGGTTAACTTCATAACAACTCTTTCCTAAACACAAGTATCACGCGAGGCCAATCGTTCGGGAAGTATCATTCGATTTACCCTGCAGGGCGAGACCTCACAAACTAACCTCAACTATAGTTGAAGCGTTACCTGTTGCTTACTACATCTGGCGGACAATCTAAAAATCACTGATCTATAAAAGTAGGGCAGATAGAGAAAAACTGATTTCATATTTAGATTCATCGCCCCTTCTTCTTCTTAAAGTACCGTCTCCATTCAATGAAGGTTGGATACAAACTCACCAAATCTCATTCGATCTTTAGCAGCTGGAAACAGGGAGTGAGCGTCTAAGCCAGTCCAATCACGGATGTTCTTGAGCCAGGAATATTTTCTTCTCTCTATACTACCATCGATCTCACGCTCTATTATCAGCTTAAGAAGGTCGCATTTGTTACTACGCGTTATATGACCTAGATAGGCGGTCTTTCTCTTTTTGATATTTACAAGTAATTCTCTTTCCCGTTGTGCCGTTCTCAATATTTCGTAATTGGTAAGATGTGCTGCTCATGGAACTTTCAGAGTCTGCGTAAAGTCCACATTTCGAACGCTTCTATTTTGTTCATTGTATTTGTTTTCAACGTCCACACCCGTGCAACGCAGCGTGTATGTAACATTTCAGAATCGATCGAAATCTTAAATCAAAACTAAGCGTGGCATCACATAGGAATTGCTTCATGTTATTAAATGCTCACATCTTGCTAGATTCTGGATTGAAGGTCAGAATCCAAGTAGCAATTTATGAAAGTTCCCAGGTATTTAAAATTTTAAACCACTTCAATTCTTTTATAATTTATTGTTGTTTGTGAAGGTGCTTGCGATTTGCTTAAAATCATTACATTGGTCTTACTGACGTTTATGTTGAGACCTAGTTTATCACCTATCATGGATAGTATGTTTAGCAATCGTTGAAGTGTTTCTGGGATGTCTGCAATGGTAACGGTGTCATCTACATAGCGCAGATTATTGATAATATGTTCGTTAACTCTACTACCATCTGTTTCCTCTTGTAGGGATTTTGCGAAGATAGATGTTTTCTTCAGAGTACAATTTGAACAACAAGCACGATAAAACATACCCTTATCGTATTCCTCGTTTGGTGCTCATTGAATCAGTTTGTAATTTGTCAAATTTTACGATAGTTTGTTGATTCCAATACAGATTTTTAACTATCTGGATATATTGTTTGTCTAGACCTTTCCTCTCCAATATATTTGAGCTCTGTGTCCTGACTCGGTCAAAAACTTTTCCGTTATCTATGAAACAAGCATACACCTTTAATGATGATCTCTACATTTCTGAAAAAGGACGGTCATGCTGAACAAGGCTACTCTGATTCCTAAGCTCTAACAGAAACCACAAATTGCGTTTGACTCGTGTCTTGTTCGCCTTCATTATATATTTTAGCATGAATATTTTTTAGAAACAGTTTGAGTAATTGGCTCATCAAGCTTATCAGTGTGTACTCATCGCACCTTCTCATATTTGCCTTCTTCGGGATTGGTATAAACATGGATTTTAGCCAACTTCCAGATACTATTCCGGATTTATAAATATTATGTGACAGGGATGCCTACGCTTGTTTCATTCAGTAATTTTATTATTTTTATGTGAATTTCAATCTGGCCCGGCATTTTTGCCTGTTCTTGATAGGTCGTTTTACATCTTCTTTTAGAATCTCTGTGACGTCTAGTTCTCTGGTTATTTTTCACAATCTCTCATCTAAGTCTTCAAATAATTTCTCTCTCTCTCTCTCTCTCTCTATTTATTACATATATATATATATATACA
>WYDF02051821.1:0-12072 GCA_009867245.2 Adranes taylori
AGCCTCCATCATCGCCGTCGACAAGAAAATTTAGTATAACGTACAATAACTATCGAATGGTTAAAATCATTTTAAGTGAACAAGCACTGGTTAACATTACAAATTTAAAACTAATAAGTGACTATAAAATTTAAATTTTACAAGAACAAGATTTTAAATAGTTAAATTCATAAACAACCAGTATAAACAACCAGTAAACAATTAATTTGATTTTAAAATATGTTATCGGATTAACATGCCCTATGCTAATAATATAATCAATTAATAAGCATATAAGTAATTCTAACATAATATAAATTGAGTACTCAAATTTAATTCAATACTTCAAGTATAATTTAACAAATCACCTAATCAATTTAATAATGATTAATTAGGTTGATAATATAAATATAAATTGTAAATCAAAATTTTATAATTTGCGTAAAAAACAGATACGGCGCGCATGAACATCAAATGTTGACCGCTTAACACGGAATCAACACTCAATCGTGCCGCCATTAACCCCGCAAAGAAGACAAAGGTGTCGCTATGTATAATGACGACCGTCGCATTTGGCATCTGTTATCTTAAATATGTATGTGTGTCTATTACAAAAAATAGAGACAATTTCTGCATTTTCTTATCAGGCGTTCGAGAAAACAATTTATTATAATTATTTTCAACTGAACAGGTTTTTAAGATCTATATTCACTCACCATGTTTTTAATAAGTTGCTATGTTTCGCACCCTTTTGTGCTTTCGTCTAATCTCTCATTGATTATTATTTCCACGAATTTTAGTAGAAATCCTTTCAATACGTCTCTAAGATTTGATCGCGTAAAGCTACTAGCACCACCAGTTATACGTTCTACCACTTTTGCTTTCATCGACAAACTAAATAAGTTTCAATCTTTAGAAATCTCAACGGAATAAAGAAATTTTTCTATTGGTCGGAATTTTAAACCCTCTTAAAATTTTCGAGCAGAAGTTTACTTCATGCCACGAGAACAAGTGACGGCGGCTATTATAAAAGTTGCCACCGGCCAGCCGACCCGTCAGAAGCAGCTTTTGTCAACTAATTTTACATATAGCTAGCGTTCCTGAGACGCATTTTGGGTCTTGTACTACTTGTTTCTGCGTGAGCAAATTCGCGCATTTCAACTAGCATAATTCACCAATTATTCTTGCACAGCGAGCATATTGGCAATCTTAAATCTGATTTTGTTCTAAGTAAGCGCCGCCAACAAATCGTTTTTTTCATTTAAGTATAAATCAAAAGTCAACTCAAATCAGTAGTAATTCTAACATCAGATTAAGTATACATAGATACTCCATTCATTATTTTCTGCTCCATCTTTCTTTCTCTTAACATCACCTAATCTTCAATTCTTTTGTCGTATCAATATTTCATACCCTTTCCTTGACAAATACTTCGTCAGTGAAGATACCAGAGACTGTACTCCAGAGAAGCCAATCGAGATACGCTGCCCGCGTGACGAAATTTATATTCTTCAAAATGTCATCCTATCTTCAGCAATATATTTTACACTACTTTCATAACGTGGACATACTAACTGGCTGCAACAATCTAAAACATGTAAGAATATTTATCATTCCACATTCAATTCTACCGGCGTCCTGGAGAAGCTGAAGAAAACCAAAAGCCTAATCAGAAAAACCAATTTATATCAAAAATCAAATTATCTACTGCTTGCTATTTTTACTTGCTTCTTTGCAAATACAAAATTCAATGGAATCATCCAAACAATTTTTGCATTATAAATAGAAACTATAGATTGCCAGTAAATTAAAATCGCGAATAGAAGCATATGAAGTTATAAATATTATAGAACAATAAACCGAATTATATCACCCGGTTGTTGCGTATCTATATTTAAGTGTGTGAGTAGTTTATTATTAATTATTAAGATCAGTGAATTTCTAACCCAACCCGGATTAACTCATGCAGAATATATTTTATGTTGCAAAAGAACAAACTAAAGAAAGCAGTACAGTGCTCATAAACATAACCTCGACTCTGCTTTATTAAGCTAAATTCTGTAAGATATATATTAGTAATTCCCTTCAAAAATGTTAAGTACAATTTTTTTTGGATATTATACTGATATAATTTGTGAAGATTTAAGTTTGATACATAATTCGAATTATTGATGGGACATATCCGTACAGTGCCGGATTAGTAAATAGGCTAAGTAGGCCGTGACCTCTGCGGCCAGTGGATTTTAGGGGCCCCGCGTAAATAGTTCATGACGAAATAAAAATGCAGGAAAGCAACGAATCGGGTCGGGTAGAGTGGCCATACTTGGAAAAAAGCAATGCCGGACATAGTCCAATTGGTTTTTAAAAATATAAAATAAATTTGGGACTGGATGAACAAAAAAAAAACGGTCATCACTCATAAGACTAAAAGGAGCTGAAGTTATGTTCTCATTCTTGCGGCCAGCGGGACTTATCTTTGAAATTCGGGTCATGTCCCGCAAAATCGGGACGAATGGTCACCCTAGTCAGTTATACTGTAACGCCAGCTTTCCTTAGAGCTGATGGCGGTAACAATTATGTCACAATCTCAGTAATATTATCAGCTTCAGAATTTGAATCAAAATTTAGGTATCATAGGCCTGTACCGTACAGCTTGTACCGTTATGGTAGAGGTTGCACGACTGCTGTACACATTCAATTCGAGAGTGTGCGTTCATCTAGCCTTTGTCTCAAGTATCATTCCTTATAACCTCAATTCACTGTATCATAGCTCAGTGTAGTCCAAATCGGTCTACTAACTGTGTGATTCTGTTTTGTGGAGTTCTTATTGTTTTCTATTATTGAGTACAGTACCTGTTACTGTCCTGTGTTGAGCTATTGTTGTTGCTGTGTTGTTGTTTTTATTATTCTTCTTTACATACTGTATTGAATATTACACTATTATGGCAACGAAAAGAAATAAGGTTGTTATATCGGTGCAACAAAACTTAGTGAATTCGACTGGACAAAGAAGAGACAAAGAAGGCTGAAGGCTACTGAAGGCTATGCCGTCGGACTGGTAACAGTAGGAGATTAGAAAAAGAAACGATTTGAAATAGAAAAATGGTGGTCTTCAATAGTCACTGAAAGTTCATTAAAGGAGAGAAAAATAAAGAAAAAATGTGAATATGAACTAATAAGTGAGGCTTTGTACTTATGGTTTATCCAGTTCAGAGACAAAGTGTGCCTAATTCGGGGCCTATCCTGCAAGAGAAAGCGTTGCATTTTCAAAATTATATAAATGAAGGTGACGCAGAATTCATGACAAGTATTGGGTGGCTAGAGAGGTGGAAAAGGCGTTACGCAATCCTCCAGTTAAATGTTTGTGGGAAGAAACTGTACTCAGATGTTGAAGATATGAATGAATTTCATAAAAAAATCATCTCTTTATTGAAAATGAAAGCCATATAGGCGATCAAATTTTCAACTGTAATGAGATAGGGCTTAACTGTAAGTTGTTGCGTAGTAAGAGACTTGCAGCCAAAATAGGAAAATCAGCCCTTGGTTACAAACGTAGCGAAGAAAAGGTAGCAACTCTTGCTTGCAAAAATGCATCAGCAAACCTACAATGGATCTTGTAATGATTGGGATAGCAAAAAGTCCACGTGCATTAAAAACAATTGCTCGTATTCTTCTATTAAAGTATTACAATAAAAAAAGTGCGTAGATGAGCAGCGAAATTTTCAAACAATGATTTTTCAGGTACTTGTTGTTTCCACAGAAAAGTATTTGAAAAGAAATTTTCAAAAAAAGCTGTATTATTGTTAGACAATGCCCCAATGCACCCGAGTGCAGATGAGCTTCAATATGGCGATGTCCCATATCAATGGCCATGCTTCTACCATCTAATGTAACGACTATTTGCCGACAAATGGAAACAGTTAAAAGCCACTTATTTGCCAACCAATGGAAACGCTTTGGAAATACTTAAAAGAAATTACCTAAGCTACTATCGACATTGTTAGAACAAGCTGATGGTGAGCAGGTTCATGTGATGCCTAAATTGAAAGCCGTTAACGTAAAGAATGTAGCTTATTGCCAATAAGGGCCTTTGCGTTGCCAACAAGGACTTCGGCAACAAGAGTCTTTGCCAAAAAGGGCATTTGCGGCCCAGTCCTTGCTCTGCAAGGGCCTAGGCTGACGTAAATGTTTCAACAGTTGTTAAACCATGGAATAAGTTGTTAAGAGAAAATGCAACTGAAGATGAGGAGGATCCAAAAATTACCGAAGAAAACAATCTTCCTTTAGTACAACGTATCCCTGGATGTGAGAAAGCGACTGTAGAAGAAGCTGAATATTGGTTGATGGAAGACAGTGACAATGCTATAACAGAGGAAGAAATTGTTGCTCTCGTAAAATGTGATGGCAACGGTATTAACGATGGAGAACCTGCTGTCAATCTTCCAAAAGTATTATATGAAGATGCAGTAAATGCCCGAGAAGTTGCCATAGCATACGTTGATCATCAAGAAGAAGCTACAGGGATCGAGATAATGATGCTCCAAAGATAGCTGGACTTGACAGCAAGAAAGCAGCAGTCATAATAGAAACGGACGAAGATCACTACATTTTCTACATCTTCATAAAATATGTACATTCAGAACTTTCAATATCAGTTTAATCTTAAGCAAAGTCGTTGCAACCCTACACATTAGCAACATAAACAAAAAAAAATTTGTAAAACTTTAATTTCATTTTTCTATTGTCCAGTTTTTTTTCCCTATTATCTAGCATTTTCCTTATCCGACGTCATGGCGGCCCATTTAAGTCGGATCAGCTCGGATATTCTCTTTAGAAATTGTTAAATTAATTAGAATCTAACTGCTGCTTGAGATGGCCAATCTCACCTACTTTGTCAATGGGACTTATATCGACTAATAAGATTTATCAATTACCACCTCGTATATATAAATGTAATGTAATGATGGAGGCGTTTAGAAATTCATAGTTCATAAGACATAAGATTTTAATTTCTATCAAGCAGGCGGTGGTAGTTAGGGAGTAAATTGGTTGGATAAGACAGTCATGCACCTGGTAAAGAAGGTGCTGATGATCCTTTAAAAGAATCGGTGAAAGGGCGCTGTACATCTTGTAGCATCTACTTTTTTAAGACATTTGTATAATTTAAAATTGTAATGATAGTTTCCTTGTTGGTATTATGTTCCTGCAATATTCAAGAAACAAATGTCCGTTAAATAAATTACTGAAATATTAATTCCGTATAAACTTATATGTGTGCATATGTACCTATATGTATATTGGATAAATTTAAAAATCCTTTGCAGCCAGTTCTGATCTTTAAACAAAATAGTGTTTCCGACAAATTGTGAACTTCTTCAAACACAAATAAAAAGTTTTTTCTTCCGTAGGCGATACTATAGCTTTGCTTTGTCTTGTTTGACAGCTGGTCTTTTCTGCTGAACTTTAGGGACGGATGCTTGGTTGGCATGCTCACAATTTATGCATTGCTGACTTTAAAACTATAGATAATTTTTTTTTCTTTGTGTAAATTTGATGTGAAGTTAGACTATTATTACTAACTACCCATTATGATGAACTTTTATTCAACATCTCACGGTTGAAATACTATGAAAATAAAGTTACTAAAGATTAAGAAAGCGCAAAAAAACGAATTTTTAACTTATTTTCATTACGTCAATGTCAGAAAATTTTAAATGAAAACTCAGTTGAATTGTTTAGAAAGCATTTTCATGGGAACTGAAATATATTATGGATAATAGACAGCAAAAATACAGGAAATTTACAGTGTTCGAGGGAAGTTTTGTTGCCGATTCGAAACGCCATAACTTTTGTTTTGATTCTGGCTTGAAATCTGGGAATGAACGAATGGAACGCTGTACAAACGTGCCGCTGTGGAATCTTTTCCCGTTCTCTAAGGGTAGCCACTCTCAACGTGTAGATAATCTCATAAATTTTTATCGACATTCTGGTCCCTAACAGATTCCAAACGGAGAAATTTATTGGGTGAATTCGCGAGTCATTGTGTAATGAAGTGGGAAAAATACTCACGGTCGAGGGTCGACGAAAACCAGCAGAGAGCAAAATTTGGCGGACAATGCGCCCCATTCCATGATGATAGAAGGTTTGTTCCATCTGATTGCTACATATCTTTAAATTATCGCTTGACTTTTCCGTTGACCAAACGCTATCGGTTTGTTTGGTATTATTGACTAAATGGTAAAAGTTTTTTCATCCGAAAAAGTAGTGTTCGGAAACTCGCCACGTTTATAAAGGTGTTTAGGTGTTTTGTTCTTTCTAACCGCTGATTAGGCCGCCGTTCGTAAAGATGGTGAAAGTTTTGCTTCTTGATTGGCACAATAGAAATTTATTTTGCAGTAGGTGTCGAACACTTCAATCGGATATTTGAGTTGTACTGCGTCGTGGATTTCGTTTAATTTGGCTCTTCACTTGTACATATTCGTTGTTTTTGTTGCCTACTTTTTCGACTTGGCGATCTGTTGCGCTGTTGGCATCGTTATAACGCGATATGGCGCGATACACAAACATTTTGTTCACCTAACCTGTTGCACTTAACAAACGATAGCTGGTTGCGAATTTCCAGCTAAATAGAGCGTAATCACACTATTCCGTTTCGATTTCATTACCGATAAATGAAAGTGATACGCGTTAGAAAATCATGTTATGTCTGCATGTCGACATTAAAATGAAATGTCACATTTCAATTTATCAGCGCGATGTTATTTACAGTTTGATAGGTACAGCGACTTCACGTTGATATTAGAACATTCCTCGGACCAGTGCGGATTAGTACATAGGCTAAGTACATAGGCTATGGGGCCCGTAACTTTTGGGGGCCACGCCAAAATTAAGAAAGTAGTCAGATAAAATTTTGCTAACGCATCGTTTACGCATCACTTTAATTTTAACAAGCACATTGGCATAATCCTGTTGCATAAACACTTTGGGTGACTTAGCTAAGTGCATTTGGTTTTCAATGCCTCTAGAATTGTTCGCTTGGAATCTTGCCGTGGTGTGAGGTACTTTCTCTTATAGATGCATACGCTAATGCAACTCTCACTCATGACGCTGCCAATGGGGCGCTTTAGCGTTTTGCGTCACAATAATGGCGCAAATAGATATTAGAATAATTCTGGCTTCAGGAATCTTCTCGGGTGGCAGATCCGTTTAAGTGAGACCGTACGTCGAGGTGATGTATTGTCCCGTTCCCAAGTGTATTTCTCAGGACTCAAGTATACTCAGTGGAAAGTTAACCAGGTGTCCTAGATCTTGCGGGTATCTGTAACTGAACTCAATACTAATAAGTGAAACAGCATTAAAGTTTTAACAAAACCGTGTATTGGTCTTCTATACATAATAAACAATTAGAGAAATATATATATATATATATATATATATTCAATTAAATATTAATAATAAATCAAATGAATGAATGTTAAATGAAATAAGCGCTATTCAAGCGGTCTTATATTAAACGCTACAAAACGGTACATATTAATCAAACCAAAAAACAGCACATAGCATAACGGTAGTGTAGTAGTAGAAATAAAAAAGGGCGCTTATTGTATTCTAAACAATCTTAAACAAATTGAAAGCAGAAGACTTATAGCAACGTTGCATATATTAATCTACAAATGTGCGAAGAGGCCTAAATAATAAGTAAATGGTTAAAAAATTTAAAACCTTCAAAGCCATCTTGGTCGTTGAGATTCTTTGAAGGGTTTGCTTTAATGGAGTTAATAATGTGGAAAACTTCAACAACATCCAATTTTCTTTCCTTGGTCAAAAAACGCACTGGAGTAAAAACTCATGTGGCCTATACAAGTGGTTAGACGCCATTCCTTTGATTTCTAGGGATACGATCTGTGCCTATTTCCTGAAGCCCTGGTTTCACATATTACTGAGCAAACAAATTTATATGTTTCGGAGATTCATCCAAATTCAGGAAACATCGAAATGTGAAATTAAATTGTTTCGGGGAATAAATGTTCTTATGCGCATAACGAATTTACTGACCATTAGAGATTATTGGTCGTCTAACGGTGAAATTCGAGATAGTTATATATCATAGCTTATGTCCAGAAATAGATTCATGTCGATCTTAGGAAACATTCTTTTGAATGATAACAATAAGCAACCAAAGACAGGTGAACCTGATTTTGATAAACTATATAAAGTACAGTCGTTTCTGAATAGATTATTGCAAACCTACAAACATTGCTATGAATCTGATGAACACCAGTCGGTAGACGAGTCTATGATCAAATTCAAAGGCCATTCGTCTCTTGGGCAATATATGCCCCTAAAGCCGATAAAACGCGGTTATAAAGTTCGGGTTCGTGCCAAATACTCAGGTTATATATCTGATTTTCAAATGTACACTGGAAAAGTAGATACTATGGAAAAGCATTTAGGTACACGAGTAGCAAAGGAATTGACGAATGACATTGCAGGAGATTATCATAAAGTGTATTTTGATAATTATTTTACTTCTTTACCGTTGATGAATGATTTGAAAGAGTCGAAAATTTATGCATGTGGAACAGTTAGAAAAGACCGAAAGAGACTCCCTGATAAGTTCAAGAATTGCAAAGCTATGAAGAGGGGAGACGCTGATTGGCGAATGTATGATAATGGTATTGTTTCCATAAAGTGAATGTACAAAAAAGGAATAAATTTTTTTTCTAATTTTCACGATCCTCATACGAGAACTTCCGTCTAAAGAAAAAGGAATGATGAAACTACGTCGTGTCCTGCTTTAGTGAAAGATTAGACAATGCTTAGTGGCTTAGAATTCATTGTCACTTTATTTATGTCACTGTAATAAATTAATTTAATTTGTTCCGAAACTAAGTGATATCTGATCACTGGAACTCAAAGAATTTAGGATAGCTGTGACAAGAGGATTAATTGGAATAGATAATCGTGAGAAACATGAGCGCAGGTCCGATGAACATGATGCTTCATGTAAAAAATTTGAACGACAGGTGCCAAGTGAAGTAAGATACATGGAAGCGTTGCAGTAGCAAGAGTGAACCACATCGTACAAAGTGGATATGTACAGTATGTAAAGTAGGAATATATCTGTGTGATAAAAGAAACTATATTTTCTGAAATTTTTTCTGAATATAAAAGAAACTATATTTTCTGAAATTTGGTGAAAAATAACGTTATTTCGATAGCGACACCGAGTTTCATTCGTTTCTCTTTTTATATGTTTCTTATAGTTTTTTAAAATTTTCTTTTCATATTCGGTTTATTAGCGTTAACATTATTGTATGTTGACATATTATACCGAATTAAAACAAATATATTCGATAATATTTACTGAGGGTGTGAAAGGACTAAATAGCGATGTGGCCAGCATTTGGCAAGTGCTGTACCCTGTCAGATTGTAGCTTACACAGGACTATTTTTAATTCGATTTTGAAAAGAAATCAATTGTAAAAGCGATATTTGTATTTTTTTTTATATTTTAATATATAACGTACTTCACGCTTATATACTTTTTGATTCCACAGTAAAAAGGTATTTATTTTAGTACTAAAAATTCCTGGACACGCGATTATTAGTGATCTCTTTACATAAAATACCATACTGGCAATAAGCTACAACTTCGTAGCTTACAAGATGTTTTGAGTTACATCTCATGTCGCATCTTGTTGTCTTGTCTTTTGTATTATGCAGAAGCAGGTAGCTCAAATTAGATCGTTGAAAAATATTGGAAATAATTATACGTGTTTAGATCAACAGGATAATGTATTACACTTAATTTATAAGGTATAATTTTCTGAATATTTATAGTATTAGTTTATTTATACGATGTACGTATTTAGTTTACGTAGGAAAAATTGTACTTCCTTAGATTCCATTGTAAATACGCCACTGGTCGTTTACCAGTGGCGTGACAGGAGCAATGACAATAGCTTGTAATTATTACTATCTTCTTCTTCTTCTTCGGGTCCCATATGCATCCTGCACGTTGGGGATCTTCCGTACATTCCTCAATTGATTGTAAGGGTGTTGTCTTCTGCCCGACGAAATATGGTTGCCACATCTGGCACCCCGCTCCAATTCCTGATGTTTCGAGCCACGAGTGCTGTTTTCGTCCGGGTCCCCTTCGGCCTTCCATATTACTATCTAACGATCTCAATTAAAACTTTTAATCTTGAAGGGAAAAAATAGAATTTTATATTTAGCTTATAAATAACTATTAGTTTGCAGTTTAAAAAATACTAATCTAAATGAAATTAGAAACTACATATGAATAAATAACACATGGATTGACTAAAGGAAATTACAAATTATTTAGGAAAAGTAAATCGCACAATTTTTCTAAATCCGCTTGTCTTATACTTTCTTATTTATACATGTACGTATATTTTTATCTTCAAAAATATAAATACAGAATAAAAAATAAATAAAATGATTTTAAATAGAGTGCTATAAACTCATTTTTACTTATACATCCGTAGATCTAGAAAGGACGAATATAGTTGTCTTCAAGGGTTTCATACGCATTTGATAGATAGCTTTAGCATTATAGGGATCGAACAATAGTGACAATGTGACCATATGGTACATGGTTGTGTATGTGTGTGTGTTTGTGTGTATGAGTGTGAGGTTGTGTGTGTGTGCGCGAGGTTATGTGTGTGTGTGTTTCTGTGTATGTGTGGAGAGTGTCGAGGAATTTCGGATCTTAAAAAAGAAAGGATCAGACGTTTTTCTTTATGCAAATGGACAAGATAGACAGAGTCTTTTAGAAATAGAGGTACCGAGAATCTGTCTTTGGTTTGGTGATAGCTCTGAGTTGCTTAATGTAAAAAGGGGTACTCTTTGGAACAAACATGTAATTCTTTATATTTTTAAAGATTTTTATCTAGATTTCGCTAAACAAAACAGTTCCTACAATGGAATAAATTTAAACCAGTTGTTTGATGCTAATTTCTGAAAGTAGTTCTACATCTATAATGTCTCCAGGAGTTGAAGATGAAGATGAATGTGAACAGAAATGTCCTTCTATAATTACTGTGCAAAATTGGAATTACAATTTAAAATATTAGCAAGACAAAATTTTACCGGAAATTCAGGTTTGAAAAACGAATTACTCCAGTTGTTGGTGGTGTGAGACCAATCAATTTTTTTGACCGGTTTTTGGACGATGAAATCGTGCAACTAATGGTAGAAGAGACGAACAACTCCGATGAGCAATATATAGCTTCCGATATGGACTGATGTTACAGATATGGAGAAAAATATCTTTTTAGGCGTAATTTTTACTACGGGTATAATAAAATTTCCAAGTATTGAACTCTATTGAAAAATCTATCTTACATTACATTCCTTTATATCAGAATGTAGGAATGAGATACACCAGATATGAAAAACTGGCACATAGTAGATAATCACATCAATTCCAGGAGGTAGCTTAAGCAAATTATCTAAATTTTTTAAGCTTGTTTATTCAAAAAAAATAAAATAAGCAGTTCATACACCCAGGCAAAGAAATTCCAGTTGGAGAAAGTATGATTTCTTATAAAACGAGTCTCTGATTTCACCAATACAATCCGGAAAAGCTCACAAATAGGGTATTAGGTTATTCAAATTATGAGATATGACACATTAAATTTGGAATTATTCTATTTATCGCGATGAATTGCAATTGTATTGTATGGTTGTTTAGGTCATTCAGGATCTATAGTTCTATCCTTAGCGGATAAATGATTAAATTAAGCAGAGTTTTGAAGCAAAACATGGCGGTTAGGGAGTTATAAAGCACAAATACAAAAACGACGTCTATATGCTTTCAAGCTATTATTGTACTGACACTAAAATAGTTGAAAAGAAAACAATTGCTAAAAACATTATTAAAAAAATTCAAAAGGAGAAATTGTATCTAAACCCACAGTAAGCATTGTTTATAATCGTATAACAGGTGGTATCGATCTGTCTGATCAGATGATACCCTGTTATCTCTCTCTCTCTCTAGTCCATTTCCCTGAGAAGGGATTAGTGACTATGATGCTCCCGTAGCAGCACTTATAGCATTGTGCC
>WYDF02051832.1:0-12072 GCA_009867245.2 Adranes taylori
GGTTCACACAGAGTAAAGTAGAAAATTAAGTTATATAATATAATCTAACATAATAAAAAAAATTAAATGCACGCCACGTATTGAATGTAAATTAAACGTGACAAAATATGTTATCAAAAGCGTTCCAGACAGACGGACAGACAGACGGACAAAGCTAGACGTTTATATATAAGTATATGGCGAAAGGATCTTATTCTAAAGCATTTCAGGACCGTAAGATGTGGTCGTCAGTAAATTTTTCTTTATATACTCTTCCAGCCTAAAATTATCCACCAATCAACTTCATTGGAACATATTTGACGTCATCGCTCCTGGTTTCCAATTTATTTATATTTCCTAGGCTTGATTTAGGGGTTATTTACTATTATCCTTCCCTTATATAATTTCATTTTGCAATGAGTATTGTTTCACTTTCCATTGCTATTTTCTAGATTTTATTGTAAAAGTAAATTTATAACGCTTATGAGGTCATAAAGACCACCTGCATATAGATTTTTAAATTAGAAATAAGTGGGACTCTATTCGGATATCCATTCCCACTCGCTTATTTTCGAGACTTTAGTATGATTATTCTATCGTTAGTGTCCGTTCTCAATCTATATTGGTTTGAACTAATGAATGACTGTTCTTGCTTAACCTATTCCAGAGATTGAAAAATAACAATAAACATTGGTTCTAAATAATTGATTTGTAGCGCTTAACAACAGCGTACCGTACTTTTTAATAATCCTAATTCTTTTTAATGAACTATCTGCGTTTTAGCGTTGCCATTAAAACCCAATGAGTTGCAAATTATATAAAGCTGGAAGTTATGATAGTTCCTGATGGAGTCTTCATAAAGTTGTGATTCTCCAGTGAAAAATGTTTTCCTGTATTGCTTCTAAGTATCTCATAATCAAAGGATAAGTTCTAAGGGTTTTCCTATTAGGCTAAACTAATATTAATTCGTATTAGTTTAACCCGATAGATTCCTCCTCTGAAACTACCCGTTATAGCATCTAGAATTCCTTAGAGGACTGCTCCACATCCAGGCATTTATTTAGATATTGAGAATTTTATTCCGGACTCTCCTCCTAGAAAACAATCTCAGAAACGTCCTATAACGATTTCTCCTCCAGGTTGTAGAACTTTGAAAAATCTTTTCATCATCTTCTTTACAAAAGAAGAGACATATTGCTCATCAGATGAAGTTAATTTTCACGGAGTTTCTTCCTTCTTCCTAGAATCCTAGCGCCGTAGACATTTCCTTATGACCTCTGGACATTATTATTTTGAGTGAATAGTCCATTTTAGAAGATACTTATGGCAGTGAGCATTTTCAGGTTATAGTTAAATTTTCGTTATCTACCCCTTCCCCTATAATTCAAACCTTTCGGGAAAGGATTGGGCTAGTTTTATAGATAAGTTAAGTATGTTTGTGGTTCCAGGTAAATCAGATTACTCAGCTTTTATAGAAATAATAAGAGAGGTGTTAATTGAAACTACTCCAAACAGGATTAGTAGTAACAGTAGAAAGCTATCTATATGGTGGGATTCAGAATATAGACTCCTAATCTCTCAAAGATACAAAACTAGTAAGTTGTTTAAAAATATTCCTAGTAATGAGTCCTATTTACATTTAAAGCAATGTATGGTGGTAGCTTGAAAGATCTTTACAGAAAAAAAGGACGTCTTTCAGAGGTTTCTGTGAAAATCTGAATAGAAAGACAAGTATCGGGGAATTATGGATATCTTTCAAAAGATTTAACGACGCCTTCATACCACGAAAAGTGAATCGGTTTCCAGTCTGGCGCGAGTCCGTATTTCTGGATAAATTAACCCCCCTCCCCATTTCATTGCCTCCTTAGTTATTTTAATCTGAATCTTCTGAAGAGAAAAATCATTTTTTATCGGGCCCTATTAGTGAGGATGAACTCTTATCAGTTCTTAGACAGTTGGAGGATTCTTCTCCGGGTAGAGATGGGATTGTGTATTTTGGATCTTCTGAAGAGCAAAATCATTTTTGATCGGGCTCTATTAATGAGGATGAACTGAATGTTCCACACTCTTTTATTCGAAGCATATACAATCTAGTATCATGGACGAAAATATTTATGATAGGTGGTTCGAGCTATCGATATTCTCGGTGGGCTTACCGCAGGGCTCAATTTTCTGCCCAATTTTGTTTTATATATATATATATACCATCAAAGTGTCATTCAATATGCGGATGATATGTATATTTGTCATTTGATGAGGGATCCCAATGCAGTTCAAGATCGTCTTCAACATGATTGGAACAGAGACTCAATATTCTGGAACTCTCGTTGTCCATTAGGAAAAGTGGACTTTTAATCTTTTGGAATAGACGTCGTATGGATCAGATCCAGATTTTTCGCAATAATTCTCTTATTCCGAGAGTAAATAAATATAAATATCTAAGATTGTGGTTTGATTCGATGTTAGTTTTCTCCGCGCCTGTGGAGTAAGTAAAGGAAGTTTGTGAGAAGCGTATAAACATAGTGTCTAATCATGTTTATACGTCTAAAAGTACTAATCATCTTTTATGGTTCGTATATAAGATCGGTAATAGAATATGGAACCCCTATTTATTTTGATAGTAGTAAGTTACGTAAATAATTAACGTAAATCCAATACAGAGCATTATGATTAGCGTTTGGGTTTATGAAGTCTACTCCAGTATCTGCTATGGAAGTGAAACCAAGTGTGGTTCCGTTAGATCTAAATAGTCTTCCTAGCAAACAACTATTTAGCTAGTCCTTTCTTCCTTCTTTAATCATTTGCAAATCGTTAACAATTACATGATTTGAATGTAACAAGTAATAGATATGTTGGGAGGTCTTTTCCACCTCTGGTAGAGGCTTTTAGTGAATTAGTAAAACGAGAAGGAAGGGTAGATTTTAAAAATCAACTTCCTTGCTATAGTTTTGACTTTTTTCGCAAGTCAGGGTCGTAAAGATTTTCAGTTAAGGTTGATCCGTCTTCTGTGGAATTTGGTATTTACAATTTGGACTTTAATATAAGTATTAAAGGTTCCCTTCTCCAAAATTCGTCAATTTTTTACACAGAGGCCTTCGCAATTTTAACTGCTTTTAGGTGTATTTTCGCTCATGAAATTGAATTTACGGTGATATTTTCTGATTCAATGGGTGTATTGGCGAGTACCGGATAAAACTATCTTAATTCCAAATCTCACAAGATCATTCTCGAAATTAGAGACCTTTCTCATGAGGATGGTAGGATAAATATTACGATGCATCCATCTATTTTTGGAATTAGATTTAGGAAAGTTTTATTTCAAAAGCGGCAAGCAAAGTAGGATAGGGCGGATCAACCGGGGAGGGGTTTTCAGAGTATTGGTCTTAGGGTTAATGGAATTCCCTGGAAAGAAATAGTATCGACTGCGAGTGGGGCATGCATTGTACTAAGAACATAAATTTCGTATAAAACTAGTAGATTCCCCCAATTGTGTAAGTGGATTAAGAGGAACCCTGAACCATTTATTCTTTGACTGCCCGTTGTTCATTGTAGATATTAAATTACTAGTAGAATTTCTTCAGAAAATTAAATTATCTGTCCCTTTTAGTATTAGACAAATTTGGTGTATTCCCAGAAACCGAATATGTGATTCTTCTTTTCTTTTTGAAAAATGCAAACATCAAATATGAGGAGGCGACAAGGAGGTATCGACCTCATGGGGTGATTCTTTTGCCAAGTCTGTTATATTATTTCAGTTTGGTGGACTGAAGGATTAACAAGCATTTCTAAGTCTTAGCATCTAAGTTCTAACCTTTTGTAAAACTTTTTCTTTCAAATCAAATACTAATCAGTGAGGGCTCTTTTCGAGGGCGTGAAAAGTCTGCGGAGGCCCCAGATCAAAAAGAAACTCCTATGTTTCCAACGTGAGAACTAATATTCACCTGTGTTAGGTGTCACCTGTATTTCGTTTTAGGGTGTTCTATCCCAATATCTGTAATTAAATGTGTAAGGCTCAAATAAAACGATAAAGTGATTGTAAAGTGATTTAAAGTGGGTTTTAAAGTGGCTATAATTTTGCAAACTGATTAGGAAAATTGGATAAATCCCAATATGTAGTTACTTAAAATAAGCACCCTCAATCTTTGCGTCGGTTCTAGGCCAAGTCGACGCTTTTGCCAAGGCGAGAAGACGCGGACGTTAAATAAATATAAGAAGAAGTAGATGGCCGTGTTATGGCACTGGATATATTTAATTCTAGCGTACACAGCGCATACGGAAAGAATTGAAGTAGCGCCTCTGGTTGAGACTTGCATGCTCAGCAGTTCGTATCTGCCACCTCTAAAGCGATTATATACTGACAGTACACAAGCGTGTTTAAGACAACATCTTGACAAGCAAGAAAAATTCCGCAGTCGCAGATCGCAGGCCAATAGATCTGATGACAGCTACCACATCTGCAAGGGGTATTGATGGCGGCGGGGCCACTGATGGTACTGATAACGGCTACCACCAATGGCAGGAATAGTCCATCTAACCTGCATAGCTTTTTTAAGCTAATTAGGTGTTTCATGCAGTCAATATATAGTTTTCGGAATAATTAACTTATCTAATTAATAATAATAGTTATTTTCACCTTAACGTAGGTAATATTATCATACGTACACTATTAAATTTAATTGGAACTTACAAAAAGAAATTTTACTTTGAATTGCTACAAACTGAGAAATCTGAATCTTTTCTAAAATTTTTATCCGCCAATATAAATGGAAATTGTTGTTTTCTTTAGTTGCTGAAAAATTGTTATTTAGTTGTGTTTTTATTCTATTTCAATGTAGATTTGTTTCTTTGCTCAAAACTTGGGAAATAATTGCGATGTTGTTTTCTTGCATGTTTGATTTATATGTTGCTTTGATATGGTCCCGCCAAGATTCACGAAACGAACTGACAAAATGGAACTAAAGAAATTTTTTGGATTATTATACTAATACGATAAGGAGATTGGATGTATACCTTCGCCATTCCAAAGTATGGAGGATGTTGATATATTCTTCTAAAATCAATTTCCGAGCGAGCAATTTGCAAAGATTTTTCTCTCTCCTACGAAATCTGGTCATTGATATAGACCATTGGTGAACATTAAATCGATCATTGTCCACCAGTGGACCGCCAAGACATTTTAGTGTGATCGCCTTTACTAATCCACACTTTTGAGAATTTCGAATTGTAGAATTTCGAGGCGACGCCCTCCAGATTCTTCGCAAGGTAAAACTGTACAGTTTTAATTTGTACATTAATACCGCCGCAAGGAAGATTTCCAGACATCGACGACGTAACGGTAGTCCATCTCCGGAATGTCCTTTAAAGCATTAGTGCCTCTTTGATGGTGTCGATCGTCCCGAAATACCGACCTTTGATGGGAGTTTTCATGCACGGAAACAAAACTGGGCATTGGCCAGGTAGCTGGTCACAAGGATGTGTGCGCTGGCGCATTGTCCTTGTGAAGTTTCCAATCCTTCGCCATGTCGGGCCGGATACGTTGAATCCTGCGTTTGAGTCTCTTGAGAATTTCCATGTAGAATTTTCCGGTTACGGATGTACCCTGCGGTACGTACTCGTGGTGGACAAGTCCCCTGATGTCGAAAAACACATTAAGCATGGTCGTCACATTTGATTAGCTTATTCTAGCCTCCTTGGGGCGAGGGGATACTGACGTGTGCCACTTTGGCCTCATTATCTCGCGGTCGTATTCGAACACCCAGGACTCGTTTCCTGTGATGACGATGTATTAAAAAAACGGGGGTCTTCTTCAGACAGGTCTAAAGGCTTCTGGACGTTTCAACTGTGCCCGATTTTTGGTCGTCCGTTAACACTTTGGTCACCAGCTTCGCGCACACTTTCCACATCTCCAAATTGTTCCTCACAATTTCGTGAACGATAGATTTGGAATATGTAATATCTCTGCCACTAAACGAACACCTGAGTTCAAAAGATCTCTTACACCGTTTAGCGCGGGATTCATTCCTCACCTCCTCACGGTCTTCAACAAAGGCCTTGTGGATTTGAAAAGCAATCATTGCCAAAAGCCCTATTAATCATTGTAACAGTTTACGCTGCGGTCTGGCAAAGTTTAGCACAAAACTTGATCGCTATCCGTTGTTGTACCAAACGCTTCATTTTAACTTACACGGGGGGTGACCGAAACGACTTTAATGAAAAATCCTGTCCGAACTCTCCAGGTGCTCGGAGGCGATTACCTGTGCGTGCGCTCGAAGCGACGCTCTGGAGGGCGTCGCTTCGATGACATTCCTCTCTATTCAACAGAGCGCGCTGCGAGGTACAGTCGCTTATCATGAAAATATCAATGACTTTACTTTCCGGGCAAACTCTTTTAATCAAAGTCAAGCCAAAAATATAAAACATTATGGAAATATGAAGTGAATGTATATTATGGCATACTAAATTTAAAAAATTCTAGATTAAAAAATAAATAATTATTGAAATGTATCAAACAGTGTTATAAACGTTTATTCATAACTCGTACCTATCTATTTTAACAATGAACTGTTATGTAATTTGCATCAATTTAGTTAGAATTCGTCACAGATAAAGAGCATTTCACATGAATAAGCACAAACGTACGTAAATAGCAATTAATTAATTAATGCATGAATGGGAGTACCATCTCATGTTTCATGTATTAAAATTTAATAATAAAAACTAATGATTTTCCGTGCAATACTATCAAACTTATTTATGGAAACTTAAATAATTGGTAGATACTTATGTTTCTGCAAATTTTAATATCAACAAACCATTATTCTGATTTCCAACAATCCTTAGATTCGTAGTTTCTTTTCATTTACAGTTTTGGGGATTTTATCCTTTTGTACAGCAAAATGTCATTCAAATCGCGTCAGTAGTTTCAGCGAAATCGTGGAATATCCATACACATACGCATCCATCGATATTTTTCAAAAGCCACTTTTCGTGACTTTTTTAGTCTTAATTTTTTATGTCGTATGAGCGGATCATCTGTGTGGAAAGAGTGAGTGTTTCGAGATTATCTTGATCATCTTCAGGGGATTTCTGCATGCTATGAATGATTCGAGCTGGCGGATGAGCAACGGGTCTGCGTGGCAGTTTACTAAGGTGGAAACTGGCTTTCCAGTCGGATCTAAGAGTTTAGTGGGCATATTGGGTTATTTGCTGCATCACATCGAATCGGATATTTTTGGGCTGAAGAGATTTTAGACGATTTTCAATAGGCTCGGCAGAACAATATTCATATAGAACTGCGCTCGGAAATCGTTCACAGATTATGCTCTTGTGCATGAGTATAGAATAGCTCTGTACTCTATCAGTGACCTAATGTACGTATTGTCAGCCCTTGAAACGTGTAACGTTTTATTTGTGATAACTCTAGACCAGAGCTTACTCTGCGTTGCTTTTCTTAGCTGGGAGAAATAGGGATTTTTTTGTATTATTGCAGACTTAATAAGTCTCATAGTTGGTGATTATGAGCAAAAACTTTAAAGACTGGATATAACATTAATCTACAGTAATAAAAAGTTTACAAAAGATGGCGATATTTTCTGTCATCGTTTTTCCGTTGGGAACTGATGATGTATTTTTCAAACAAGGTGTGCGTCACCAGGTGCTTTCAAATTTCAGGAATATTAACATTATAAATGGATAAAAGTCAGTTAATGAGCATTCGGATTTTTTGGCTGATTGTTTTAATCAACTTGTAAGGAATTTTTGATTTTTAGTGATATTGGGCAGTTCTGATGGATCTATTTTCTGAAATGTAAGCGAGTAGAGTAGAGCATGCGCAGTAGGGGAAGAATTTTCGATATGATAGATCGAAAAGGCCGAGCCCATTAGCCTCCATTTTTACTAGCTCTTGAATTTCAGTAGGGGCACAACGGTGTGTATAGCATATTTGGAAGTTTGATTTTCTTTGGAATTACTGTTCTGATGTTGGCAATTGATGTTTCGATTTGGCGTATTACGACGTATTAATTTTGTAGTCTTTTTTTTGGTCTACAGTTTTTTGGGCTACACTTTTTTGTACCTTTGGATTGTACTTATTGTCTAGATATTTCTTCCGCGTGTAGAAGTAGTGGTTGATACGTCGAACTTGGTAGATTACATCATGGATTTTCTAGTATAGGGAACATGGAACAAATGGATTTCTAATTAGCTGCTGGAGTCGCAAGTCACTTTGTTACGTTAAGTGAGACAGCTGTCAGGCCGTAGTAAATTGGGCGTTATTAAAATTATTGAACGATAGATTTAGGATTCGACATCTCTAGAAATTCTGTATTACAAATTTAGTGCCTTTAAACTGCCTTATAAACGTCCTCGGAGTGTGCACATCAGATTATCCCATTTGCATACTCTCGAAAGAGTAATGTTTAGATACAAACTCCAATTGAACGTTCTCTTGAAGGTGATACCTAAGTAGCAGGTCTAGTCTTTTAACAAAATGAATTCATTCCAGAGGCTGATATGGGCGCAATTTTGAAATTTATTTTTATAGTTGGGATTCTAAATGTTGATAACTTGGGGTTTGCTAAGATTTGTGGTGATGCGCCATTTTTGTGCCCATTTAGAATAGTTGTCAACAGACATCTGCAAGTGGTAGTTTACCGTTTCCGCCTTACGAGTACATGCCTAGTAAGCTGCATCATCAGCGTACAAGGCATAATGGGTGTAAGAAGTGGTTGTGAGTTGGAGATACAAAAGAGGAGCAAGGACAGACCCTTGGGGTACGTCAGCTTGAATAGATCTGGATAGTGTCTCCGATTTTAATTTTGATGGTGCGGTCGGATCGGTATGACTCGGGCATTTTTCAGTGTGCTAGGGTCAAGGAAATGGAGCTTGTGGAATTTTAGAATTAGCCCAGCATACTTTCATGGGTAATTGGGTATTATGTATAGTCGTAAATATGATTAAACAAAAAAAAATTGATAACAGTTGTCCTAAAATTCCTATTTATTTCATAAATATACTACAAACAACGTATTAATTAGATCACTCAGCACGGTAATAAATAATATTAAATTGTTTTAAAAAGACCAATTTATCTATAAAAATTGAAAGATCTAATCCTAGTGGAGCCTTAATATCTAATTTGTGCTTCACAATAAAGTTTCGGCATGGCATTTTAAAATTTAAGTAGGTTATAATTTGAGTATATATAAAACATATCTAACATTTTACTTGTTTTCAATTTATATAGAAAAAAACGTGATAATCAGAAATATCAAAAAGAATCAGATCTTCTCTTTGCAGTACCTTTAACTATTTGTAGATCTTTAGAAAGTGTTTAATTACGATTAAGAAATATTTTTATTGTATATAATATAGTATTATAAAATCAATTATCTATAAAATTATTCTACAACGTGTAATACAAAATTTTAAAAAGTTAAAGAATTTTGTTATCGTATTTGTAAGACAATATATCAGAGCCATGTTCATTGCGGGAATAGGGGTTAATTTAAAATTACAGAACTAAAAAAATGACTATACAAAGCAATCAGAGAAATTGTATTTCCTTTTTGCATGAAGATGATCAAAAAATTAAAAATAAAATTACCATAAATCAAGCACTACCAAGTTTGTCAAATAAGTATGCGGTATTTCTTATTTCTTATGCCAATTTTTTTTTTCCTGCTATAAAATGGCAATACTGTTTTAGTTAGCCTCAAGTGTGTCTTACGATTTTTACAATGAATAAAAATATTGAGTAAAGTGTTTACTTGAAATTTTGTGCTGCCCGCGGAATTTTAAATATGGAATACTTGAAATTGTTCGAGAAAACTTATCTATAGTGAAGCAGTTTTACCAAAAACTCAAAAATACTTAGCATTTCATGAAGACCATGGAATCTGTAAAGATTGTCCATGTTGCAGTCGTCCTTCAACATCTCCAATACATGAACACATCAAGAAAATGAGGAAAAATTGTGATGGAAAATCAGCCTTTCTACTTGATTTATTTCTGATACCAATGAAGAAATAATTTCAGGAGTATGCATTGAGAACCCTGTACGAAACTGTGACCATGCATGAATAATCACAAGTGTGTCTCCCATCGCACAAACTTATAAAGAAAATATATTATCCAAACTATGAGAAAGCTGATTATAATTCGGTGATCCATTTCATCAACAGCTCATGGAGAAATCTCGCAGGGAAATTTGTTTAGTTCATTTATGAAGCATATAAAAAGTAAATTGCAACTTAGACCTTGTGCGATAAACTATTTTGTGCACCTTATCTATAATAGCCCAAAAGGTTCGCTGCGCTTCAATCCGTTGCATTAAAGAATTCCGTAAAGGTTCGTAAGAAACATTTAACAAATACTAATGATTTTGAATATGGGAGTCCAAAGTTAGTCCAAACTTTCCGTTAAAGAACAACCTACGTTAGCAATCTAGGCTTATTTCAATTACAACACTGATCTGTTTCAATATGCAGAGATTTCACAAGATTCTTGCTACCATTTCAATGTATAAAGCTTCAGCAGAAAAAATGTTTTCTACTCTTTGCAACTGTCTACAAAATTTTACAAATTACTTTTCGTTTCTAACTTCTCGCCGAGAAAGTGATCGCTTATCTAATTTTGAATGCGTTTCGAACTGAATAAATTACTTACTATAAAATAAATTACTAATAAGACCAAATAAATTACTTGTTGAATTTTTTTCCAATTTATTATTGATTAGTTTTCTTAATTTTCTGTTTGAAAAATCCACTTAGACCAACTTTTTCTTGAAACTTGACTTTTATAAAAACAAAAACGTAGTAAAACGGAAAATATCAGAATGAGGACTTTTAGTTTTTCACGTTTTCTGGCAGCCAAAAAATTATATACTAAGAGTCTTAAATCAATTCTGGTATGCAAGAAGAGAAGACAAAAATTCCCACCTCATCTTTATTCTTTTGCGTTTGTAAATAAAACTAACATTACAAAAAAGTCAGTAGGACGTACGGTACGAAACAGGAAACTATGTTGGTTTGAAATGATAGACGTTAAAAACGCATTCAACTCAGCTAGCTGGGAGCATATAATGTAAGCATTGGAAGGCATAAAAGTGCCATCCTCTCTACTTGATCTTACAGGCGGCCCAAAAGAAAAATTCCAAACAAGTATAATACCACAGGGATCGATGCTGAGGGCAACACTCTGGGGCGCACTGTACGATTGTTGAAGTTAACATTTCCGTTTGGGATATCGCTCGGCAGCAAAAGAACCAGCTAAGCTTGAGTATATAATTAAAAGATCCCTTGATCTAGTAGAAAACTGGGTGACTGAACGGACACTAAAGATGTCTCCCCAGAAAACGGAAGCTTTTACTAAACAGAAACTTTTACTAAACGGGAAACAGTGCACGGGAGACAACGGGAAGATGAAATGCACCAAACATATTCATCAAGAGCCACCGAGCAACTGTCATTAAAATACCTGGGTGTCATATTAGATAGTCTTTTATGGTTCTCAACGCACCTACACGATGTAGAAGATCGAGCTTCAGAAAAAAAAAACGCTCAACTAGCTTGGCTAATGACTAGAATACGAGGACCTGAAAGGACCTGAAAAGGATCCTTCTGTACAAAGTCACAGAGAGAATATTACTATATGCATCACCAAGCTGGGGAGATGCCACCAACAAAGCAACGGCGAATAGGAAGCACGGTGATATAAACTTCTTCCTTACACAAATGTTAACTTGGCATGGTTGCTTTGGCAAATAGTTAGAGAAGATGAATAAAAGGCAAACTGCAGAATGTATACACTGCAAAAGCTCACATGATGACGCGGAGCACAAAGTTTCAACTGCATAGATCGGATGATGGAAACTGAAACACACTGGTACACAGTAAACACATGCATAAGAAAGATACAAACAAAAAGCATCTAGTACAGAAATGATAATAATAAAATAATAAACTAAAAGAGGCATATATATTTGGAACCCCTAATCTGAGAGAATCTCAGTCTACTTGGGATGGGAGAGGAAGGCAAATGACTTGAACGCCGCTACCATGAAGTATGTTTTATAAGACGACATAGAACAAGTAA
>WYDF02051843.1:0-12072 GCA_009867245.2 Adranes taylori
TAATTTTAAATCTCAGTTAGGAGGAATATTTTATTCCTCTTATTTTAGGTCCAGTTATTCTATAAACAATTACTATATCAGCAATAATAGCTCACCACAACTGTACCATGCTCTGTATATGCTAATATTATGTATGCATACAAGTATTTATAATAAAAAATAGCAGATATTGACGTATGGACATGTAATACTTAAAACGATTTTAATTTCTAAATGATTTTTATTTGTATTTTGAAAAAAGTTAAAAATATAACAACAATCTCTGTACACTATACACATTATAAGAGAACATGTAAAATACACAAACATGAAATTAGCAATTTAGTAGAGCAAAACATTCATTAAAACGTTATCAGATGCGTTAGTCCGGTGCGTCAGTCTTGTAAATGTTTCAGTTAAAGATGCGTGGCCTTCTTCTATTAGTGCATGAAATTTACGTACTATTTATTTGTTTCTCTAAATTGATGTATTTTCTAAACACGCAACTGCTGATGTAATTTTTTTTGGATGTGCATTATATTATAATAATTCGCTTTTTATGGCACTTAATAATTAAGAAACTTGTTTGGCTGGCTTTTTCCCATTTCCCTGTTTAATTGATCTTGTGCCATACTTTAACTGCATTAGTGATTCCTTGACGTTTTACAAAATATCCTCCTTTAATATGTTGCTTTACTTTTTATCAATGTTCCACGAAATTATCATTTAATGTTACAATGGGCGTGCCCGCGATTTGTCAATAAAACACGTAATATTTAATAATCATCGCCTTCAAAATGTAGCAAGGATTAACCCAAACAATAAAACACTTCTTGTAGGAACGCCTTCGGGGAAATCAAGAATTTGGTTTTCAAAATAAAAAAAAAAAAATGTGGAGCGAGGCTACATCTGATAAGTACGGAGTTTGATTAAGAACATTTTGCCCAAAATTTCGTTACAATTATCGTCTTGTGGGCGGATAAATATTTGTGGTGCAAAATCTAGGCATTGTGTTTCCATATAGTGCAGGATTTTGTAATGGATAGCTTTACGTTATGTCTCATGACGTTCAAGTAGTACTCTCGGCTGTTTGTTTGTTCATCTGACATGATTCTGACTGAATGCAAAATACCATGCTAGTCCAAAAACAGAATCAGCATTATTTTGATTCTTGAGCGACTCGAACGGGGTTTCTTTGGTTTTGACGCTTTATTTCCAATGTATATTTTATTTTGGACACAATTCAGCTCTTCCTCTTACCAGATGTTCAACTTTGTAAACAAGCGTTGAAGTTTCATTGTTAAATTACCAGCAATAATAATATGATCGATTTAGTTTAAAATGTTGAGGTCCAAGGCCATCTCTCGTAACGTTGCATCAAAACACTTGTTGATTTTTGTTTTTCATATACCATTTAAGTATGTAATACGCATAGGTATATATATGAAAGATCTAGGACTCATCTTCTGATTTGTTTTATTTCACCTTAGTACATCTCTTCTATTCATTTTACTGTAATCGTTTTAAACGTATTTTAAAGAAATGGTCATAAGGTACTCTAGGCAAATATGAAAACCGGTGAATTTATAGGTTGGCCAATATGTGCGTAGGCAAATTCAAAAGTTCCAAGTTGCACATATTCTTCACTTCTAAAACTTTGCGACGATAGCAATTTGTTTCTGGAAATTCTGTCTGTTATCATACCGTGATTGAAAATGGCCGGAGTCATTGAATCTTTTAATGTTGACTGTCACCTTATAACTCGTCCACTAAATTCAATTAGCACAATAAGTAAATTTATCTAAATTAGTCTAACTTATAAATCGCCTACCCGGTTCCCATATTTCCCTGCGGTGCGGACAGCTCCGATGTCCTATTTGTCATGGCCTACGATCGGTCTTGACCCTCTTTTCGACTATTTTCTAAAAGAGCAGTCTGCCTTGGGCTTGTGAATTCGGCTATGCATGAATTCGCTTACCCAGTAATTCCCTGGTTCCCATATTTGCCTACAGTGCGGACAGCTTCGCTGTCCCGTTTTGTCGAGGCCTGATGTCGTTTTTGACCTACATTCTTCCAACTTCCGTTTTCGAGTCACTTTTTCCCGCGTCCGCTTTGGGCAAAATTGAAATCCCTGGGCCTTACGCATGTTCCACATGTTTTATTTTTTTATTTTTTAACTTTCATAGGGACTGCTATATTTAATGTAGTACAATAGCCGCTTCAAAGAAAATGAATCGCAAATTTTACAAAACAAGAAACATGCTGTTTATACCAGTACGTATTATAAACTAAACAAGAAACATATTAGTTTATAATTTTAGAAAAAAACGTTTCAAATAAAATTGAACGAGCTTTTACAATAAAGTTTATTCAAGTATACTATCTTCTATCAACTGTATTGTATCCAACATGTATGTTTCATTAAATTATCCATAGCCTATCTTTAGGCTATGGATATTAGGCTAGGATATTAGGCTATTTATTCATAATCACTCTCTTTAGTCTTTAGTCTATTTACGTCTAAACAACGTCTACAGAACGTTGCATCAATCATGGCGTACACAAATTGTAAAGTGAAAAATAAAAATTTTCTAATACATCTTAGTAGCGTTTGCTACTAAAATATTAAGAATGTATATAATAAATTATTAAATTTTATAATCAAAATAATTCAAAAACGTTAAGACATTAATTTTGTCACAATGGCATTAAAGACATGCTGAAGGTATTATTTATTTGCTTTAATCAATTTATTGTTATTAACTTAGCTCTTTATTCACTTCTTCTGAAAAAGGGCTAAATGTTTCCCCGAAACTTGTCAAGTTTAAGCATTCAATCCTCGTAGCTTAGCACTTAGTTTTAATTCAATAAACTTAGAGTTTAGAATAACATATGAGTATTGAAATTACTTAGAGTATGAGAACGTAACTAAATTAAAATGAGGGCAATATTGAACGTTTTCCAGTTTTCTTAACAACTCTTGCAAACATTGTATAAAAAGTCAAAGAATAATATATTGTAAGAAATGTCATCTACACTTATACTTGGTAGTTAGTACAAATCACTAGCGAAGTTCCTCAGGATTCAGTTTTAGGTCCTACATTGTAGTAGCTTATGTACGATTAGATGTTAAATTTGTCATATTTAACTTTATATCAATTTGTAGGTTTTGTAAGCAATATAGCTTTCTGAGAAAAGGCTACAAATATATCAGATCTCACCGTAAGTCTCAAAATGACGTTCATGATGATATCAAAGCGGTTAAAAGGTGCCAAATTAGTACTAAGATGATTAAGTATACGGACAGACGAAAAATAACCGAGTTAGATACTAATGTTAATATAGTCAGATACATAATACAATTTCAAAGGAGTATAAAATACCTCGGAGGAAAAGAATTTAAAATTTGTTACGTAAATCAGAGAGGCAAATCTAAAACCCATGAAATGTACAGATTAAGAAACTTACACTGGATTAAGTACACAAGAAATTACTAATATTAAAATCATTGACATTAAAATAAGAATTTTCAATTAAGTCTTTTATGGTTTGTTTAGATGTACATATATGTACCTGAACTTTTAGAATTTCGTCAGCTAGATAATTACCTATTTTATAGTTATTTCATGAACATGTTTACGTTCTGACCGATAAGTATACGGAATTTGTCCTATAAATACCCTATTAAAATAAGAAAAGTGTTAAACAAATACGTAGTTAGAAAATGAAGATCCAAGATGGATGGATCATTTTTGTCATTTGTATTTTTTATATGAATTTATTGATTATTGTTTTTATTGAATTGATTAATATAGCAGCATTGTAATTTGACTTGTTTCTATGTCTATAAAGGTTTATTAATTTCTTATTTATCATGATTTTCTATTTTAATGATATTAGACTATTTTGTAAAATCTCTAAAATATAGTAAATAATAAATGCAATACATAGTACTTTAAATCTGATACCAGATAATCATTATTTCAATTAATTAACGATTGCAATAAGCAATTGTCTAATAATTCATCAATTGAATGAGATCTAATGTAATATATAAATTGACTAATCAAATCTAATTCAATTCTTTTTACAAATAATAATAATATTGATATAAATGAATATTATAAAGATTTAATACGTTTAAAATAAAAACCAAATCCCGCGAAAAAGATCAAGACAAACCGACGTGAGAAAGAATTAATCCTATAAACGTTATCGACAACAGGGAAATAATATTACACCCATTTATACAAATGCATAAAGCCTGTTCTGTTCTGGGGTGTACGGGGACCCCCCCTCTCCTTCCCGGGTTGGCACTTGCAACAATAACAAATTGCAATTGTCAACCTCGACAATTGCAACTTCAACGCCGTTGGTACAGAAGAGAAATTTCATTCAAGAACCGTACTCATTGCTGAAGAAACATTATTCAATAAAATACGTACAATCATATTTAGTTCGTCACTCTTTATTTGCTTTATTTCTTTTTATGGGAGAAGAAAACTGAATTTACCTAACGAATTTTGAATTATATTTAGAATTAATATTATTGAATTAAGTCATTTCAACTATATTAGACTTAGTGATTTAAAATCGCGCTTCATGTCATATATTTGCAGTTATAAATACTAGAACAATAAACCAAACTATTTTAACTTGTTATTGCCTTTCTGTGTTTATCATATAAGAAATTAAGTAGTTTATTATAAGGATTTAGAAGAAACGAATTCCTAACCCAACCCTGAATCTCATGCAAGAGCAAATTATTTTATGTTACAAGACGGAATAAAATATAAAAAGGAATATAGTAGTTATAACAAATTACGATCCTGCTTTGATTAGAACAATTAAGTAACTGTCACAACTGTAATACCCTGCCTGTTGACTGACGCCAGGTCATAAACGTTCATATTTCGCACGCCCCGCTAAACCTTATAACACTCAGGCCTTAGCCTTATAGAGTAGCCAATTTACACGGTAGACAAGTTTTATTAAATATCGTTTAAAAACATTTGAACTGTATGACACGTTCCTATGCAGCTATACACTCCAATTCATGTGTACTATGTTTCTTGTAAACCGTAAATTCAGAGTTCTAAGTATATTTACGCGATTGCTTTGAAAAACAGATAATTACAACGAAAAAAAAAATGGTCCCGTCTTTCGCGCATTTATTCTCAAAGCACGCGCCTCATAACAGTTTTTGCCGACAAGATAGGGCGGCATGATTTCATGCACACATGCATGAAATCATTTTTACACGTATGAAATATTTTAAGATCTAGACATCTTTGTTATGATTGCTTTTTGTTATTATTAATTTTTTTAACTGGAAAACCGTTTAATGTTTTAATATTTTCACCACTCAATTTTCAATCAGTCCTTAAGCTTTTCACCCTTTTGTGTTTTTAACGAATTTAATTAGATATTAGTTCCATGCATTTTAGCATAAGCCGTTTTCATTGCAATGCTTCTAAGATTTTGACCGCATAAAACTACACACTACATTGTGGAAATTGCCACCACTTACATTTCCTTAGATAGCAGTCACAAAAGTAATGCAACTTTGATCCATAGAAAGCTCGACGGATCCAGAAGAACTTTCTGTGTTGGTCGGAAGTACAACCTTCCCAAAATTTGGTAGCAGAAATTTCTTTCAAGCCACACCTTTTTAGTGGGTGACAACGTTGAATGCCACCGACTTTAGCAACACGCCAAGAGCAGTTTTTCCCAGAAAATTCCGCGTAAAAGGAGCCACTCAATCTAGCGTTGAGCAGACGCATTTTGGGTCTTACACTAGCTGTTGTCAAGTGCGCAAATTCGCACGCTTCCGATACTTTAATCCAACACCAAATAACCGAACTTACTCCAATAGAGCGAGTAATAAAAGAGCACTCCGGATTGTCATTTGTTCTAAGTAAGAGCCATCAACAAATTGGTTATTTTATTTAAAATTAAATTTAATTCAACTACACTCAATAGGGAAAATTCTACAATTATCAATTCAGGTATATACATATACTACTTCATAATTTTCTGCAGATTTTTTTGTTCTTGTGCCATTCCCTTCTCATTTTCATTCACTCATCTTAATATTTCATAACCCTTTCTTGATAACAGCTTCGTCAATGAGAAAGCAAAAAGCTTAACGTAAATGAAAAAGGGAAGCCAACCACTCAACATAGTGAGACAATGGAGATGGTAGAGATAAAACTCCTGAGGCACGTGAAGAACACCACGGATGTTTGTACCGCTATTATTTTGGCTGTAGTGAATAAATCCGACATCACCACAAATTCATTTTCTACGTCATAAACATCACAACTTCAATAATACATTTCACCATATTTTCGTATCTTCATCATGTCAACTGGCTGTATCAAGTTAAATTGTAGAAAAAGTGCACAATCTACCTCTGCGATTGCTAGGAGGACTGAAGAATACATCATCTTTAGTCCTAAATTCTCTAACTACTAATACTACCACTATACATACTGACACACCCTGTCACTTCGCAAAACTGCAAGCAGTAGCCTGGTTGCAAATGTTGGAAGAAGGAATTCATGTTAATTGAATATGACGACAACACTTCATAAGTTTTTTGTGGTATCTGCAGGAGCGCAAAAGAATCAAAATTAATAATACATACCTTGAGAAAAGTTCGTTGTTGCGTTTGTTGTTGAAGGATTCTCGAATTGGAAAAAGTTACAGAGCTCTTTAAAGGTCATGAAAAATCAGAAGTTTACAAGTTGCACTTTTTAAAGGTCAATGTTGTAGCAAAAGCATTGACCGAAGGCAAAAATGACTGAAATGCAAAATGCTCATATATCGCTTTCAAAAATATATACTACTCTACCATATTTGTTAATGCAAGGTTTGGGAACTAGAGCTCACGTGGACTCTGAGTCAAACTTTTCAAGACTCATATATTTGAGAGCTCAAGACTGTCAGGAATTGAAATGGCTTAGTCAAACAAAATATCAATGGTGCTCACATGAGGTCCAAAACGAAATATTATCGCAATTTTCTCGCGAAGTGCAATTACAATTAATGCAGACTATTAAGAGCAGAAAATGGGATGCGCTACTTTGTGATAAAACTTCAGACATTTCCAAGAACGAGCAAGTATTTTTATTCATTCGCGTTGCTGATGACGATTTTAAAGTTCAGAAATACTTTTTGGGTTCCTATGATGACAAATTTGGAACAACTTTTCAAGATAATAAGAGAAGCTTTACTAAGATTCAACATTCCTCTTAATAAATGTGCTATAATGTCGAGGGCATTCGAGGGCAGTGCTATAATGGAGCAAGCAATATTAGTGGCATTAAAGCCGGTGTTCAAGCAGAAGGCAGTAAAATAGAACCCAGGGCACTTTTTGTACATTGTATGGTACATAAATTGAATTTGATAGTAGAAGAAGGTATGCAAAAGTTCTTGAAGTTCAAAACTTGATCAAGGTTACAAAAGATCTATTAAATTGCATTACAAAATCTCCGAAACGGTTAAGAATCTTTAAGAAATTGCGTCAAGAGTATTTGGACAACATGGTTTCAATTCATTCCTTCTGTTCACTCGCTGGTGGTTGTGAGTATTCTCTCTCAAAACGCTGAAAGATAATTATGTCGTTACCATGAAATTTCTGTCAACAATTTCAGAAACAGAAAATAATGAAGAGGGATTAAAGAGAAATGACTTTCTAAAATATCTAAATAAACCAGAGACTCCACTTTTGCTGAATATCATTATTAGTATCTTTGAAAAACTTGAAGACGTGAATAAAACTCTGCAAAGAAAGAATTCAAATTTACTGATGCTCATTCATCCATTCAAACTGTAATAATTCTGATGGATAATTTGCGCGAGAACTTTGAAATACTATAGCTGGAAACGGAATAAAATAAATGTGATTTGGATGTGCTCTAATTTAAAGACTTTCGAAAGCGCAAAGTTCCTCGTAAATTTAATGATGGCGCTGAGGGTCATGTATTTGATGCACAAAGCCTCTATACATCAAATTAACAAGGTGAAAACTGCACTGAAATTTGTGAAGAATTTCCAACTTTTAATGGAGACGATTTTGATTACCCTTGATTGAAGCTCCATAAGGAAATGTTCTGGGCGTTAGCAAAGTCAGAAAATATTAAATTTTCTTGAATCCTAGAAGTACTCGAACATATTAACAATCACATATTCCAGAATTATTAAGATTTTTGAAATTTTTTTTACAATACCAGTGACAATATGTACCGCAGAACGTACGTTTTTTAGCCTGAGATGCCTTAAAACCTACCTGCGGTCAACAATGATGCAGGCTAGATGATGTGGCTCTGCAATGATGTGGCTCATTGCAGTATTAATAAGGATATAGTAGTAAAGGTTGATATGGAAAATGTGATTAATGATACAATTACGCAAGCATCTGCCCGTCAAAATACATTGCTGATTAAATAAATACAAGCAAGTTGTGGGGCAGAGCAACTTGCTTATTTAGAAATTAAATTAAAAAAAGTAATGCAGATATATATTTAGTTCTTTGAACAGCATCAAGTATAACATTTAAATTTATGTTTACACAGCTTTAAAGATGATGTTACGCAGATGGCGTCCATTATTCTCAATACACTGCGTTAATCCTAGGACGATCGTAGTAAACAATTGATTTTAGATAGTTGCAGGGTGCTAAATAAGGCGACCGTGATGGCCAATGCAGATCGCCCCTCAAGGAGATGAGCTGTCCTGACAAGTATTACCGCAAAACAGTTATTGGCACTCACGCTGTATGTGCCATTGCTGGTGCAATGTATTGCAATGGCTGGAACTGTCCTACTGGAACCATACGTCTCCCACATCCATCTCGTTGACAGGCAGGAAAACTCATGAATCATGTGGACATAACGGTCATATGTCACCGAAATTGCCCGTTCGTTCTCTTTAAAAAACTATGGTCCAATTATTCCAACTCGCGACAGCATACCAAATAGTTACACGTTGTGAAAGTACGGGACGCTGATGAAGTTGTCGGGAGTTATTACGGCTCCAATAGTGCATGCTCTGCTTATCTGCACATCCCGCAAAATAGATCGCCTCGTCTCTGAAGAAAACTAGTGTGTCGTGAGGCATGCGAAGAATCGCGTGGATAAAGTTCCTGTACCACAGCCAATTTGTAAGGATAAAATTTTCATTCTTCATAAAGGATTTACCTCGCATAATGAGCAGACAATGTTTGCAACAGACAATGCAACAGCAGTTACATGTTTGCTGGAAGAGCGCCGAGGAGATCGCAAAACGGATGTCGATGTTTTCGGATGACTTTGTTGTTCGTCGAAGCATAGGTTTTATTTTCTTCACATCACCAGTTTCCCTCAAGTTGTTTACCCATGAACCAATCGACTGCCAGCCAGGAACAGAACCACGGGGCGCAATATTGGCGCAATATTGTCGCTCGACAACGATCGAATGCCTCGACAATGGTCGCACGCTCCACTTTCGTCCACCCCATGACCACTTTCGTCAAAAACATTTAAAAAAACGTACAATGTTATTTTCAATATTATTCTAAACAAAGACAATAATTACACAGGTCTGCAAATTTTTCTGTGAACAAATATTGTTTGCAAAGTAGCAATTGACTTGGTATGTTTTTTGGTACGCTAATTTCAAATATCTCATTCGTTTTTTAGTATGTCATAAAATTTAGAAAAATAATGCTTTATATACCATGTAAATACATTTCTAGGAAGTAAAACAAAGTAATAAGTAAGAAGTTTTGTGTGAAAAATTATTTTAATACTCACACATATATTTAGAATCCACATTACTGAGTTGTTTACTATCATTAGTACAAAAGCATATAATTCTGGATAATTTTTAGCAATGGCCGCATAAAGTCAAGTTTCTAAGGATTTGTAGTACCTTGCTCTTTTGTATTCAATACTCCGTGTGGAAGCAGATCACCTGTGTGTCACTTGCGGCTGTTCTATATGTAGCGACCAGCAGTAATTGTTCGATCTACCTTGGTATCTGCATTCCATCTGCTTAATGTCTTCCTGAAATCTTTCAGCGTGTTCCTCATTGGCGGCACCAAGATTTTCAAAAAAATAGTCCAGATGACACATCAGAAAATGAACTTATAAGCTGACAGATCATCCTAATTTTTAGAAATTTTCATGCATACTTTATACAATTTATTTGAAGTTGGGACCTTTATAATTTCCCAGAAATTTATTAACAAAGTCTTTAAAGGAGCTCTAAGCTTCCTTTTCAACCTTATACATGCTTCAAATTTTTCGTCCTTCATAAGTTTTCGAATATGTGGACCTACAAAGACACATTCCTTCGCTTTGGCTGCAGATAATCCAGGAAATACCTAAAGCAAGTGCTTGAAACACTGACCATCTTTGTCTAGAGCTTTTACGAATTGTTTTATGAAACCAAGTTTTATATGAAGTGGAGGTAGAAGAATCTTTTTCGGACAACCAAAGCTTCCTCAATAACATTTTTGCTGCCAATTTTCAACTTCTCTCTTACTAGCCACTCACTCTTAATCCAATGCTGACTCCTTTCTTTACTGTCCCACTCACACATAAAGTAGGGATATTTTGTATATCCCCCTTGAAGTCCAAGAAGTAATATCTGTAATATTTCTTTGATGTAAGCTCAGCGCAAATGTAGCAAAATTTGTTAGGGTCATTAGAAAAGTCCCTTCTAGCCATTTTACAAAACTGTCCACAATCATAAATATAAATTTCAATCACTGATTAAATGGTATGATGGTTCAATTGAAAAAAAAACAAAAATTTAAATCGGAAAAGAAAATTCTTATAAAAACACGTATTCTAGACATTAAATGAACATAAATATCAGCAAAACTCTAAACCGTCTTCATTTTTCAAAACTCTTAACTAAGAATGACCGTACAAAACGGAAGAGTGGGGATATATCGACTGAAGTCTCCCTGGCGCCAGTAGCGTCTGTGTTTAAACTTGGTGCCACATGTCTGTTTTAAGAGGAAGTGACAGAATGAATGAATTTCACCTCATTGTAAAAGTGGATGTAATTGAACTTTTTGGTTATTGTTTCTGAAATTAGCATCCAAAAATACATCAGAAACAATGCTTAGTTTTCAGGAAATAGTTTCATCGCAGACCTGTATAATGACACGAAATAGTTCGCATTAAAAAATCTATAATTCCACATAAATCTTTGATTATAGAAATAAAACATTCATTTTTAGGATTGTGCATTGTAGGATTATCACTATGAAAGGCAAGGTTTGGTTACTACTTCCATTGTTGCCCCCTTGACAAAACCAAAAGTCGGCGACTATGGACGGATCAGTTTCTTAATTCCCAAATATTTAGCGGTCAAATAAAAACCCGGAACTATATCCAATTTTTCTATGTTGGGTCAAATTTAGAGATTTCGCGGGCTGCATTTGGCCTGCGACTGTCATTTGGAACTTATACGCAATACGATATCTATATCAAAACATATTAATGATTTTTTTAAAATAATGATGCACATATACAAATAAATTAAATTTTGTATAAATGTTTCTTTGAATATTTGATGTTTCGTGGTTAAACCGCCACCCTGGTATTATTCAATAGAGTAAATTATGAAATTAATATTTCTTATTACTTGCGTCTCGAAAAATTGCTCTTCCAATTGACGGGTGGCTAAAACAAATCCTGATATAAAAGTTGCCTATCTTAATAGATACGGAAAACAAATACATATTAAAACTTATTTGTGTCTTCGAATAAGTGACCGTTAGCTCAATTGGAAAAGCAATCGACCGGCGATCGAGAGGTCCATGTTCGTGTCCCAGATGGGGTAAACATTTTTTTGAGACGCAAGTAATAAGAAATATTAATTTTATAATTTACTCTATTAAATAATGCCAACGTGGAGGTTTAACCACGAAATATGAAATATTCAATTAAACATGCGACCACCAGCAATGCGGAAAAGAAATTAATAAAAATATCCAGGAGGCTCCATCTACCCGATAACGAATGAATCGATCGACGGTAGCAAACAGGTGGCCAAAACAAATCCTGATATATAAGTTGCCTATCTTAATAGATA
>WYDF02051854.1:0-12072 GCA_009867245.2 Adranes taylori
TTTTTCGCCTGCGGTGCATTTCTTTTTTTAAGGGGCGTAAATATTCACTTATGCCCCAGGTGCAAAAATTCCTAGTTTCGGCACTGCCACAGACCTCCGAATAAATATTTTTTTTTGTTTCGAGCTTAATTCTATTTTATATAACAATAAATATATATTTTATAATGGTACATTTTAATTTGCGATTTAATAAATAAACATCGTTAAGTTAATTACAAAGATGATTAGTGTGAGACATTATTTTAATTATGTCTCTTATAAAGTTTATACGTTCAAACCAAATATAAGCATAAGCGAGAAAGAAAATAAACGGGAGATATTTGTTTGACGCGAAAGTCGATTGGAAAGAATACAATAAAGGTCAAGATTACAAAGAAGAGAGCAAATATGTACATTACCACATACGCATGGAGTAAATAAAAATAAAAAACAGGAGAAGGGTCCGAATTTATCAGTAAAGCTAGAATCCATCAGTAGTTTCTCTTTGAATACCGTCGTAGTTTTCACAGAGCTAGGATTTAGTTTTTCTATATCACCCCGTCAAAACCAATACCAAATTTAATTAATTTACGCGCTGTTCATGAATACGCTGTGGCTAGCTCCAGAATCTTTCGATACCTACAATCGTGAAGTGGATGTAATGTTCGCACCGAGAGTGCTTCATGTAACCCTAGAAAGATTAGTACATTAACGTTAATCATACATCAATTCGAAGTGTACATCTTTGATTTATAGATAAATGAAAAACATTAAGGTTTATTTGTACTTTTATTAGGAAACAAATTTGAAATAACAGAAATAGATATTTCCTATAATTATTATATAGACATAATTATTTCTATTAAAATCAAGTTTTTGTAATGTTTATAATATGAGGAACGTTAGTAGAAAACGTATTGAATTTATTTTGACCTCGAAGGCACTTAGGACAAGCGCTCGACTTGTGTTCTCCACAAATGGGATTTTTGCATTTGTCGCACATCGACTTTGTCATCTTTCTAATTTCTGACGCCTAAAAAGCATAATATTTCCATTTCTTTTGCTCAGGTTCTTTGGCTTAGTCTTGTGTAGGAGATTCAGCGTGTCTTTTTGGAAAAACATTACTAACTTTGTTCGGCAAAGTAAGCATTTGTTGTCCTGTCAAAATCCGCGGAGTCACCAAGCTATTGTTAAGTTTTTTCATGAAATTACGACGTTGTAGTAGTTTTTCTTGTTTAGACATGACGTTATCATAATAAATAATGTATGCGTTTATAAACGTAATATTCAGCTATGGACCATCCGTTTGTTTTGCGGCTGCATGGAATCGAGGAACATATTTGATCAAACGTATCGTATCGACTCCGCCTTTAGTTCGCTTGTAAAAATGAATCATATTTGACTTTGATGTCGTGGGAATCACCTTGCTTCCTTCATCACACGATCACAGAACAAAGAGCATTTTGCTGGGTTTTGGCTTGTACGGCACTAAAGTCAAGGGTCCATTATAACAGAAAATTGATGTTCCAACACACCTGGAATGCATATTTTTCAGTTTTTCTGTATTTTCCGTTTACCATAAATAGCTTTTGTAAGTTTCTTTCCGTAAAATTCACCGATCGAGAGGATTGCATGTAGTGCTGTCATATGCCATTACTATTTTTTGGGTTTATTCGATATGTACATGCGAAAAGAGCACCGACGCCAGAAACTTGAAAGCTCATTAACTGTCGTCACATACGATCTGGCGATTTAATTAGATCGATAGTGGCTTATGAAGATCTACCAAATTTTTGTGATTGGTACAAATGTATCAGTAGCTCTTAGTACTAGTCATAAAGTTTTATCATCCATTCGCAAGCATCTTACCAGAAAATCTAATCTTATTATCGGCTAATTAATCGAACATAAACTAATTTAATAAATTAACAAATCAATGAAATTTCCATACGCTTAAGAAATAAATATGGCGCGAAAATTATACGGGATAGTGTATACTCAAACGTGTTTGTCAGATGCGGAAGAAAAACTCAAAGAATACATAGGCGGGATGTATTCTTCTCCCGTTAATGCTGTACGAAATGCCGACGAAGTTGTCGAAAGCTTTGTTCTAGATGTGTGTGTTTATTTGTTACACCGACAGTTTATATTTCCGTATCTGATTTTTGCGAAAAGCTATTATTATTTTTAACTGAATAGTTTTATGACTAAACGTTTCTTTCACCCTCCATATTTAATACACCGTTATGATTCTCACCCTTTAAGGTTTCGACCGATTGGTTGTTAGTTCTACGAATTTTTGCGGAAGGCGCGTTTCGATGCGATGCGTCCCAATGTTTAGGTCATGTCAAGCGTCCACCAGTTACGTTTTTGTAGATTTTCTTCAACAAATTAGTGTAATTTTGATCCTTAACATTGCCAGCGGAGTAATGATGCTTTCCCTTTGGTCATTATCCTACTTTCTTTAAAATTTTGTAGCAGAAGTTTCCTTCAAGTCACGCCCATTGACTTGGCGTTTTACGCAAAGTGCCACTATCCAGCCGGCAAGCCAGAGGGGGTTTTTGTAAGCTAATTTCATATATGAGGACCCACCCAAGTCAGCGTTCTTCAACGCAATTTGGGAATTGTGCTTTTCAGATGTGACGTTAGAACCTCATTCTATTCGAAGTCATAATTAACAGTAAATACGACCATATCTGCTTGTGGTTAGTGAGCATTTATCGCAGCCATGGGTATGATTTGTTCAAAAGTAGCATTAAGTTAATATTAGTTTAATCGGTTTGTTTTTAAAATCAACTATTAGAATTAAAAAATCTACAACAAATATCTACGATCAAATTATGAACATCAAGCTCACTTAACCCACCCTATACTTCTGCAGACTCTTTTGAATTGATCATCTTACTTTTCGTTCCTTTTTCTCACATTAAATTTTATAACTCACCGTTCTACTAACCGTGTCTTCGATGCGTAAACGAGGAGGACGTCATGAGAAAAAGAGGTTAGAGCAACCAGATCTAATTCCAGCACCAAGCCAACCAGAAGATTCACCATCAGCACCAGGCGATGTGCCATTACCACCAACTCCGGGAAAGGGATGACTACTCAGTTATCTAGTTCGCTACTTTTTATGTTTTTTACTTTTGCTAATGGAATATGCTAATTGATCATCCTAGTAGCAGTGTAATTATAATCAGCTTCACAAGACAATGTCAGTCAATTACAAATTGCGCTTAGAGTCCTTATATGTATTATAAATATTTGGTTCAATAAACCTAATTATGTGACTCTGTTATTGCGTTTTACATGTGTTTACCTACAACCTTACATATATATATATATATATATTTATATAAGTGTGCAATTAAATAACAACAATTATTTCTCCTCACTTGAGGATCATGCATGAGCATTATTTATGTTACGGAAAGAAAGAAAACCGTATGGTGGTTATACAAAGAGAATAATTACGTAACAATCTATTTCTATTGATGGCAGCAATATATCTGTTTCCTAAATATGAACAATCAAATATTCCATCCGTGGCCAGGTGTTTGTCTGTCATAGCTGCTGTCAATCTCAACATGTCGACCAATTTGAGCTCTAATTTCGTCGAAAATTGTAGCTTTGAACCTCCGCATTGTCGTGGATTATAAATATATTAAGGCATTCTAACGCATCATAAAGGCATTATTTATCAGAAACAATTTGAGGCACGTTTTCAGTGCTCAATGGGCTTTCCACTAGTGGCGGACCTACCTCATAATCTTCGAAATCACTTTGCATATCATCTCGGTTAAATTATCTTCAATTGCACTTATCTGATCCCTCGATCTCTTTATCACTCAATTCTTGTAGTACCTGCGTAATTTGTGCCTCTTTTAAACGCCCTTGTGACGTCATTTTTTTGTAATAATGAAACCTATAAAAAATCTGTAAAACATATACATATCTTATACATATCATTTACGAAAATAGTGCACTTACCTCAGCTATATGGGTCGACTGAGTTGGATTTTTCTGTATAGATTTTTCAATATCGATTAAGTCGATTCAACGTAGGTTATCTTTCTAGGATTAAACCAACTTTAAATCATATAAATCGTAAATTCACAACGCCAATTTTTCCACAGATACTTTCCACCATATATTTAGTACTCAAACGACATTTCCCTTTCTTTTTCATCTTTCTTTTGATAATTTCGTCATCTTACTTTTTTCATTGGAGGAACTCCACAAGAGGAGTGTCGCCACAAACCCAACATTTCAACTGACCAAATACTGAACCCTCCACTGAAGAACAAAGGTAACTCAACTCCCCACAGATCTCATCCCAAACGTCACCGTCTAATCCATGTATGCAAGCTCACCACGAGGACGCCAGGTCATCTGACAATCCACAACCTAGTTGTGAGTTTTCACTTCCACCAATTGCGCTCGGAGATGTGTCACTTCCACCGATACCAGGAAAAGGTTGATTATATCCGGTAACCAAGGAGGACCACCATCCCCGACTCTTTCGATTTTATTTTGGGGATATCAAGTAGGCAAAACAATCATGCGTATACTCAATACCTTGTTCAAACAAGAAAATCCTAGCATTATAATTTTTACAAATATCAATTTATTCTGGCTCGCACATTTTAATATTGATCAACCCCTGCACAAAATAATTGGAATTAATATTTGTATTGGAGCATGTTTTTTTCATTACTTCAAAGGTTCTTAGTCATTTAATGAGCGCGTATAAAGCCATATTAATTAGAAAATAAAAACCATTTCATTACTTAAGGCAAGCGCAAATGAAAAATGACCGCTTGTGGCCACAGATAATTTCTATTGCATTGACCATCCAGCTTATTATCTAGTATAATATACTGGGCTGGATTTGATGAATCAGCCCCATTAAATAAAATTTCTATGGAGTGTTATGCAAATTCTACAGCATTATATGCTGTAGAATTTACATAGTGGTCCATCAGTCATAAATACCACCTATAACACGCTGCAGATTGGCGAAAGATGTTTTTATAGTTTTTGAGTAGGAGAGGCTTAAAATTATCAAAAGAGACCGTAAGACATTCTTTTTGAATGGACAACAGGGATTGAGTCAAAAATGTTTTGTAAAAAAATACTTGTTGGATTTTGTTTTGACTGTCTACAAATTTCCTTTATTGAATTGGGTTATGTGTGACATTTCATGAAACTATCAAGTTTATAGCGTGTATTCTTTAAAGAATACTAAAAAAATGGTTTCTATATTCCTTTAACAATCTAATGATACTCCAGTTAGTGGAAGATTACTTTCTTTTAGTTGTGATCTTTCTTGCAAGTTACGGAATAAAATTCCTTATAGGAGAGATTCAGTATTTGTAATCTCTTGTACTATTTGTTTTGTAATATACTTTTTATACATACTGTACATTTGAACATCAAATATTAGAATTACTTTGTACTTGAAGTCCTCATTCACTAATTGGAAATGTTTCAAAGACCTGTCGTCTTCGATATCGTCATAACTGTAAAATTTTTCGGAGAAATCTGTTGCTCCTATAGGTACACATCCAATACTGTATTCCAAACCATTTTCAGAAAAATAAGCCCTAAATTGTGGAAAAATATATCGTTAGAGAGATAATTATTATATTGAAAAATGTACAAATTTTTAAATAATTTACAAACAATTCGGCTTTTACATACTGATTTTAACCTCATTCTGTTTAAAGTAGAACTTCCCAACAAATGGGGCACGCCACCTTTGGGGAAATCTTGAGATCGTAGAGGAGGAGGACAATTCGTAAATCCCATGTACTAATTTATTTCATTACTTCACTCATTCATTCTGTCACTAATTCATCCATTCGATCGCTGTTCCCGACATGCCCAGGCAGGCCTCAGCTTGTACCGCCCCATTCGCGGTTTGTATTTGACCACAACGTACCTACGATCCTAGGTTAGCGTAAACTAGGGGAGGGGGAGGGAGGGGCATGAAAAATATATATTTATAATTTGGGGAAGCTCAACACCAAGAATCTTATGAAACTCTAGTTTAAAGAGTTGAATATTAATTTATTGAGGCGTATTTTGTAAAAACCTCATATCTCAGTTTTGAGAATTTCGTTATTTATAGGCTGATTGAAATACTACGGTTGTATTACATGGAACTATATTCATCCAAATCTACAGATGTCAAAAATTAACTGCTTCTAAGGTTTCAGTAAATCTATAAAAAAAAAACTTATTTGTCAAATATGAATTCCTACAAAAATCCAACTTGTCAGTGACATATGGTATTGATGCGGAATTATGGTGAATTATTACTAGCTGACTCTAATACTATATGTATAAAGAAACCTTTATTGGCATTAACTAATATTTCACAATCAGAAAGAAATTAAAACAAAACGTTATTCTTAATAAAATTACAAAAACAACAACAAGCATATGGAAGATAAGATTAAATCAATAGAAAAAAAAACATCTTCGCCCACTGGCACAGCGACATAAGAAGAAATGTGTATGGTATTTTTTCCTCTTCCCCTTATTTCTCCCTTTTATTTTCTCTATCATCAATTATTTTTTTCATGATTCCTAACCCTTTTCCATCATGCCCCAAATATAGTCTTCAATTCATCGCTTCTTCCTTTTTCTTATCTTTCCATTGTAATTCCACACTTTTTTTCACCCAATGTTCCCACGACTCATCACTTATTCCACATTTCTTGCATCTTCTTTCTTCTTCTTTTATCCAATACCTGTTAGCTCTCTCCTCACTACCACATCTGAACTTAGCAATCATCCTCTTCTTATCCATACTTTTACATGACCTCAAGAATTCCGGCATATCCCCCTCCACCTTTAATTCTTTATATTTCCCATTATATCTACAGTTCCTAATCTTCTCCTCCCTCTCCTGTTTTTCCACCCCCTACACCGTTTATATCACTTCCCTCTCACATTCCGAGCCTTCCTTTACCATATTAAACCATTGTTCCATCGACCATCCACACCTTTCATACATCTTCTTCCTCTCCACCACCCATTTATTCCCATCGCCCTATTTTTTCTTCTTTCATTATACATATATACACTCTTTTAACCTTCCTCTCATTTTCACCTAATATCACCTTTCGTTCGTACTTCACCATCTTTTTAACCCCCTTTATCCAACTTTTAATTCCTGTAACACTATCTTCCCAGTGGTCGATCTTTACACACCTAATAATATTCTCAAGTACTTTATCACCATTCTTTCCATTTAACATATATCCTACATTTTTGAACTCTTTCACACATTCAATCACTCTACCTTCTTTTACAAATATATTTTTCGTACTATCCCTTCCTGCTTTTTCACACACCATTATCTTGGTCTTTTAGACATTGAAATCCATTTCACTCTTCTGCATTACCTACTTACCCTTTCTATCTGTGTCATCTCCTTCCGACTACCTGCCATCTCTCTTATCACTCAGACTCTCTTACCATCCAACATCACACTCCCAGCCTGCCCATTACTCAACACGTTTTTAAGATCTGCCATATACATGTATATTAAATAAGCTTGCACTCACCGGACACCCTTGCCTGACACCTTCCTTTACCCTAAATAAACCATTCTGAAACTCACGCCGAGTTTCGCTCTAAGCTTTGACTCTCTGCACAATCGTTTTATATTCCCTCTGACTCTCTGCTATATCCCTACTTCATCCATCCTCATTCACAACCATTCTCTCTTAATTTTAACAAAGGCCGATTTCAGACACTCACATACATCATATGTATCTTCTTGCGTTCCCTTATTTGTTTATTTATTAGATAATTAATCATCACTCTGTTATCAGCTGTGCCCCTTCCCTTATGAAACCCCGTTTGTGTCTCTGACAGTACCTTCATTTCCTCAATTTTTTTCGCCAATTTTCCATTGTCTACTCTTGCATACAGCCTATATATGCCATTCATCAACGTTACCCCCTGTAGCTATCAGCCTCCTTCCTATTTCCTCTTAAATATATTGGTATAATCTCACCTTCTCTCCATTCCTCAGGTATTTCTTCTCCCTCTAGCCGAAACTTTTACCCATTCACCACTCAAACACCTCCACACGTTTACTGGCACACCATCCGGCCCTGTAGCTCCTCTTTCACTTCCTCCTTTATTTTGTCTAATACCTCTCTCACTTCCTCCGTTATCTCCATATCCCCGCCCTTTCTCATTTGCCCCTCCCATCCCCCACACGTATCACTCCTTATCCCTCTCCTCTCCAGTAGGTCTTCTCTACATTTTCTCTCCCATTGCTTTCTATATTCATATTCTTCACCCTCATTTTTGTCCCCCCCACTCTTTATAATTCTAATACTTTTATACTTCGCGTTACGATCTCAACTCGTTATTATCTTCCTTTCTTCTGGCTCCTTTATCACCCAGCACCTTCTATCTTCCTCCTTCTACTGTCTCTTTACTTTCATATATTCCACCCATTGTTTTTGTCCATTCCTTACTTGCCTCAACGTTTCCCTCACTTTCCTCTTTTTCTCTTCCCATTTTTACTATATACTCTTCTCTTTCTTTCCAACCTATCTACATATCTTCTCTTTCTTTCCAACCTACCTCCTTTCTTTTTTTATTTAGTAAACACCCCTTAACTAGCCGCAATAAACACCTATTAAGTAATCTCATAAAAATTTGCATAAGGAAAATTTAAGTGCATGTACCAGGTGTCGCATGTACCAGAATAGCTGAAATTTTGCATGTTTTTGTGAAGAATAATTTTTTTTATCATATGTGGGGGGGCGGGGTTGGGGGGGGGGGAGTGAGAACCGTGATTTGAACAAACGCTTGTAAGGCCGGTTCTGTTTAACCGAATTTTGCAAACCGAATCTTGTTGAAAACATCGTTCCTCCACTAATATAATTCGAACCAATTTAAACAGTAACTTGTATGCTAGCAGGCGCAAATCAGAGAAAACCGAGATTTTTTTCCGGATTAATCTTAAGAAACATGTAAATGTTATGTATTTTTCTTTAAATATCAATTACTTCGGTTCCACTGAAAAGACTAATAATTTTAGACTCCATAGAAATGACTTTCCTTGGTCTATTAATAATGATTTACAATGTTTTAATATTTGTAACGTTTTATTTGTGATACCGCTGGACCAGACTTATTTTTCTTAGCGTGTGGACAAGGGTTTTATCAATTCAATATTTTTACATTATTTTCGATATTTTATTGGATTATTTAAATCTACTTAAATTGTATTTCACTCAATTGGGCCGGAAAGAAATAGAATTTTTTTTGTATTATTGCAGACGTAAGAAGTCTCATAATATTTGATGATTATGAGCAACCACTTTAAAGATTGGATATAACATTAGTCTATAGTAGTGAAAGTTTGCAATAGATGGCGATATTTTCTGTCACCGTTTTTCAGTTAAGAAGTAGCGCTGTATTTTTCAAACGAGGTGTGCGTCACCAGGCGTTTTCAAATTTCAAGAATATTAACATTTGAAATGAATAAAAGGTGTGTATACCACATTTGGAAGTTGGATTTTCTTTGGAATTATAGTTTTGAAGGCCATTGATTTTTGGTTTTGGAACATGGTGTAATAGTGGTTTCTCTTAGGGCGTATTTAAAAATTTCGTTCGATACTGGAATTCAATAACATTGGAGCAGTAATAAGACAGGAAAGGAAAACAGCTATTTATTTAGTTGGTAAGTGTCTTTTTTAATAAATGAGGTCAGGGGGGGGGCGGTCGGCCAATTTCTTTTGCTTCATCTACTATTACGAAGTATTAAGTTTTGTAGGTTTTTTTTTGGACTATACTTTGTTATAACTTTGGATTGTTTTTATTGTCTGGATATTTCATCCGCTTGCAGGAGTGGTGGTGGATACGTCGGACTTGGAAGATAGATTACATCGTCGATTTTATGGTATGGGGAAAATGAGATTTTTGAAGAGCTGCCGGAGTCACAAGCCAGCTTGTTACTTTAAGAGTGACAGCTGCCAGGCCGTAGAAAATTGGGATGATCGAGTTGGTAACAGGCACTAGATATTTTTGTATTTGATATATTTGATAGTTTGGTATTTGATATTTTTGATAAATTATTTTTGGTCTATACATTTCTAAATTGATAATTGAATTGTAAAGTTAGGATCTGGCACTGTAGCGGTTTATGATATTTGTGTGGATATAGAAATAGTTATTTTACTCACGAAGGGTTGGGTATATTACCCACTTTGGGTAACTTCGTTTTAGGTTAATTATTTTACTCACGTACTTATTTTGACCTTACCCCTTTGTCTGGGTGTAAGGGTTAATTATTTTATCATCGTTATATTGTTCATCTATTTCACTTTCTATTTCATCTATTTCACGATAAATTAATACTCGTTACTATACATCGATAAAGTCAACAACCAAACATATTCTGTTCTAGGGATTATTGATTAGTAATTATAGATATTACTCAATCAATCTGATAGAAATTATAGGATTGGGGGTTATTGGATTTTAACTAAATATGGTTGCAGGGTATTACCTAGATATTATCTGGATTACGTAGTGTTGTAAACATATGAAAGATATTCTTGTAAATTTTGGCTGTGTTTGGCTTTAACTTCATTTAACATACCGGATGGGACTAGAGTAAGAGCAGTTTTCGTATTTTTACTAGGAGTGTGGAATTATAGGTGCACCTCAGTGGTCAGAAAATACGTCGCGCGTAAGATCCGGACAATAGTATTCTTAGTAGAAACACTTTTATAGAGCTAGCCGATGGGCAATAGGAAAGACTACAGAAGGGGATAATCTCAAATAAATTTATGTATCTTATACGGGTCGTGTGGTGAGTTTGTTATAGTTTATAACTATAGTTTTCGTTGGCTCATTCGGGGGGTAATTAGTGAGTAGTAAATTGGGAGTTATAAAAATTATTGGAAAAAAATTATTAGATGATAGATTTAGGGTTAATAAAAATTTAATTATAGCTCGCTAATTATCTAGAAATTTGCCTTTAAATTTTGATTATAAATTTGGGCATCTTTAGAAATTTTGTATTATAAATTTAGCGGCTTTAATCTACCTTAATCCTTTAATCTATTAACCTTTAATCTACCTTATATATAATTGTTCCAGTCCCTTGTAGACGGCGCTAAGGAAATTTAAATAAATAAATTTCACAATTTTATAAAAAAATTGTTGGTAATTCAGTCTACTCTTAGAATCCGTGGTAAACACTGCATACTTCCATTTAAGATTTTCTAGAGAAAATTAGAAATAAGCAGCGTCCACTAGTATGCTCGTTACTTATTATATTGGTTCGAATTTATAAACATTCTTTTTAACAAGATCAGATTTGCAAAATCGAAAATCGGATTTGGATTTGCTAAGCCAATTAAATGTTTGACTTGGTTAGGTAAAAGTTAATGGAACACCTGGGCTATAAAATATGTCTTTACACTATAGATAAAGATTTTCTATTTCTGTATGTTCCTCGTTGTTCATGTGTCCAAGTATTAGATTTTATAATTTTTGATATAGCGGTATTGTTATCATAATCATTATATGGGTCAATTGACATATTTTCGTCGTCTATATAATTTAATTCGTTAGTCATAATTGGTTCTAAATTAATCGGATAATTTACATTGAATTCTGCATCTTTTTCATTAGTGTTATAAATGGTTGTGTACACAAAACTATCGCTATCTAATTTTACTAAAGATTATCTACACCAGGGTTGTCCAACCCGTTTGACCCTTTGGGCCATATAAAATTTTGCCAAAAAAAAAATTGGGCCATATAAACAAGTATATTTTTTGGCAATCTTTATTACCATTATTTTGTAACTGTTATTACAACCGATAAACTATGGATAATAAAAAAACACCATAATAATTAATAATTGCAATATTTATTGTCAAAAAAAAAAAAAAATACAAAATTGCGTACTTAAATGAAACTTTTTATTAAAAAAATTTTAATTAATTTTTAATGGGAACTTTGACAGACTTTTTTGAAATCAATAAATCAATGTCGGCTATGATGGAGCTTGTAGCAATTCTTAAAGAATTTTCGAGATGTTCATTG
>WYDF02051865.1:0-12071 GCA_009867245.2 Adranes taylori
ATTCGGTGCGAACAATACGGCTATTGTTATATAGCTAAAATCTGATGTCCAACTACCGATGATTTTCATTTTGATAAGCCTAATGTCGCACGTTCTGAAAACCTTCCTGCGGATCACACACACTCGAATATATAAGAAATGCTAACAACAATTCGATTCAATCGATTCAAAGTTCGGCTTTAAAAAAGACTTAGAAAAGGTCCAGAAAAGGCCCAAGTCTCCAGGTCTGTGTACGATTATTGCATTTTCATGTCCTATTCTAGGGATACGAAAGCTGGACTTTCAACCAGGAGATGGAAAATCGTGTAGACGCGTTCGAAATGTATCTATACCAAAGGATATTACGCAAGAATATTGCGCTTGTGGATGGCAGACAACCATCGAAGTTTTCAGTATGATGGATAAATCTTTAGAGCTGTTGAAAACTGTAAAGGAAAGCATACTGCAATACATCAGACACATCATGTTTGGTGAAAAGTATGAGATCCTCCAACTGATCATCGAATGGAAAATATTAATAGGACGACGCCAGAATTCATGGTTGCAGGATCTGGAGACTTGAGGAGATAATTTGGACGAACATCGACAGAGCTTTTCAGGTGTGTAGTTTCTCGAGCCAAAATAGCTAATGGATCGCCAACCTCTGCAGGACGCTATAAGAGGAAGATACTTTATATCGTAAAGCAGAGTTCATTGGGCAGTCCCATTGCTTACTGTATTTACTCGAATTTTGCAAACTTGGTCTTGTTGAAAACCTCTTCGCCGCCAATATAATTCAAACCAATCTAATAAGTATCGTGCATGCTAGAGAGCGCTGTTTATTTTTTTGCAAAATCTAGTTTCCTTCAAATATATTAAATGGATTTATACAGCAGTTTTCAATATAAATTCTGTAATTTGTACTAAAATAAAAATTTTGCAATATGATGGCGTTTTCGAAATTTCTCTAAATTTATAAAAAACTTATTTTTACAATTTCTTATTTTTGCAAAATTCATTTTTTTTTCATTCTCCTATAACTAGGTCCCTGTAAGATTTTTCAAATAAAATTCTATAGACCTAAAGACCATATTTTTCACATTTAATCGTATTTAATCTTGTGATATTTTTAACCTCGAAACGATCCAAAATAGCACCTTTCCGCTTTTACATGTGTTGACGGGCTGCACGCTTTTAAGACTTTTTTAAGAGTAGGCTAAACTACCAACAAAGCCGCGTAAACCATGCATTTATTTGCAATAAAACATTTATTTGCGGCGACAAGCATTATTGTTTTTTTGCTTTTATGCTTGCATCAAAAATGGTTTTTATTTTCTTCCGTATTTATAATAAATGATAAAACTTCAATCGCGCTCGCTAATTGACTAATATATTATTTGAATGTAATTATAATTTAAGGTAGTTAGGACCACCCTTTTCTTCAGAAGAATAGCAAAGATAATATAATAGCGAACTGGATGTGATATGATATTTGTTATGATTGTTCTTCTAAAAGTTTAGATGCTTTGATTGTGCTATTGATCGGATTAAATAGACATGGCGCGGGTTCGCTGTTGATGGTGACGAAGGCATCGTCCAGCCAGTACGTGGAATCGGAGATGTTGAAAATGCATTTGTTGTTTGAAATGAAAGTTGTGAATACTGTGAGCGAATGGAGACGATCTGGCTGTTGGAGACGAATTGGTTGCTTGGTTTGGCAATGTCGACCCGTTGGTAACATTGGTTCGTTGATGAGCTTGGTTCGTTAATGATGTTGATTTGTCGGTGAGGTTGGTTCATTGATCGTGGCTTCTTCATTAGTTCCTTCGACGATGGTCTTCTCGTGAATGTATTGCAAAACACGGTTAGTGGGTGAGGGGAGATTTAGAGAATATGTAAAAACGAAAAAAGAAAAGAAGATCGAAAATAAGAGGAATCAAGAGATTCTGCTGAAGAGTAAGAGCATGATGTTTGATATGTAGCTGAGGTACGTCGATTTGATTTGATAATTGATTAACTTGATTTTTGATTTACTTTGTAAGGTGATTTTTTAAAAGTAATTAAATTAATATCGATTTTAGCGCTACGTCGAACCATTAACCCTAGGGCCGCGATAAATGCTCGCTGACTAAAGGAGAGATCTGGAGATCATTTTAAATTATGTCATTGCAAGACGCGATAATGCTCGCAGAAGGGTCTAACGACACAACTCAAAATCTGTATGAACGTCTTGCTCCAACCTCTCAGCCTTCCATAAAACAAGTAACTCAAAAACTAAAGGCACCAACAAAAGAAACGCAATTTGTTGATAGTGAAGCTACATTGGAAGAGATTAATTTACCGCCACATTTCCGAAATGCCATTAAAAACATCGATTTGTTAGTTAAAAATAATCCTAAATATAGTAGGCAGATAAACCCAAATTAACCTCCAACCCAAGAAGATGTCAAGCAAATTCTAGCTTCTATTCAAGGCTACCAACATGTTACATCTACAACGGGATTGTCACATGCTCGTAACGTTGCTAAAAACTTAGATCCGGAAATAAGTGCGTGCACTTTTAATTAATTTTTGTTTACTTTAATGATCGTAAAACACGTAATGAACCGCCATTAACAGAACAACCTTTTATTAAATCCAGCATCGATATAAATCCAGAGTAGTATGTAAGTTTTAAACCATTCCCAGATTCTTTGCACAATGCTGGTGATAAATCCATGTTTGATTTATTAGAAAAATATGGATTTAATAATAATAATAATAATAATGCACCTAGTAAACGCTTACAAAAATCAATACGCACCGGAAATTGTTAAAGTTATAAAAGAGGATATAAAAAAGAAGAAAGAAGAAGATAATCAAAGAAGAAAACAAATTTTTAATCCCTCTGATCTTCATACAGCTAACAAGGACGAAGTAGAAAAAGTCAGTCAACTTTTGACGATTATTAGAGAACTGGACCATTTAAACGGTTCATTAACTGAAGAAAATTTAAAGAAAATAAATGCCAAACATATCGAAGCTTTATCAGAAAGTTTTAATCTACCATTAAATCAACAAACTGGTTCTGATCCGTTGTCTTATCCGTCGGTTGCTGAAAAACATTCTGTTAAACGAGAAGAAAAAGTTTCGTATCGTAAAGTCGACTGAAAGTTGTTCATCAACTATGGAAACAAAATCACCTTTGATAGCAGATTTCGAAGCTTTATTCTGTGGAAATTCAGAAGTACCTGAAGCAAGCCCAGAACCAACTGAAGCACCAAAACGAACATGATTGTTTTAATGGATTTACTTGATTGATTGCACATTTTTAGATGTAGATGGTACGGCAGACAGACGGGTTTATTTAAGGGTCCAGCCTAAAGTAGGAGGTCGAAAAAGGGTTTATTCTGTAAAATTACCGTAAATGTGAACAAATAAGTCACTATAGATAACAATGTTGTAGATAAAATATTTTAAATAGTGTAAATCAGGTCTTCCCAACCAATGGGATCAACCTTGGTAGGCATATTAAAATTGCACGGAAGGGCAAGGGCAGGGGGTTAGTGCGTTTGCATTTTTGAAAGCCAAATCCAGTTAACGTCTTATTAGGCTGGGCGAGGCTTTTATACGGAAATCTTGGCGTACATAAGCTCCTTGTGTATTGAAAGAAAGATGGTAACATTACACGGACAAGAGGTCAAGAATAGCAACGGTCCTCCAAAGTAATTAAGAAAGTTCGTTACGCCATACAAATCATGTAGCAATACATAATATAAAAAAAACTGTTTTCAAGTTCGAAATAAAAAGATCTGACTATCACAATCTCTATAAATCTATCAGGTACTATCTAAGATATGGCTTTTATTTTGTACGATAACCCTCATTTGAATACATAGATATCAAGACGCCCATGAGATAGATATCAAGACGCCCATGAGCTTTGGGAAGTCTCTCTACACAATTGGCAAGTAGAATATACATACAAACGTAATTTTATTTGGCCAGCGCATATGTGTGTTAAAAGTTTTTGAAGAAATCGTCGCACGTGTTTCTAAAATCATAATTTCTTTTGATTAACAAAAGGCATTAATGTCCTTTGCGAGATGAGTGGTAACACTCATATCGCAAATCTATAGGTGTTTATATATTTCAACAAGCGAAAGCATAACAAAGAAAAGTCGGACATATGGACTTCACAGAATTAATTAATTGTCGTTTAATTTAATTGTTTTATTCATTTGTCTCTTGTTTTGGAGGCTTTTCAGCTGATAATACTCTGTTATGCTATATCAAGTATATTTTAGGTAAAAGCCACGCAACTGTGTTGAACAGCGAAAAAATAAGACAAAGTGTGGTCAGACATTTAAAAGAGAAGACCGAGAGAGAGAGAGAGACAGAGAGAGAGAGGGGGGGGGGGGGGGAGAAAGTACAAAATATATGCCAACAGCTAAAACAGAATGATTGAATGGCCCCCAATGTCCTAGCCTCAACACACCTCCCATTTACGCTGGTATATTCTAACTAAAGCGTACTATTAAACATCAAGCAAATCCAGTTTATTCGCACTAATCGAGTGAAGTGAAAAATCCTTCGAATTTCCGGAACAAAATCAGCAGATCAGATATAATCGTGCAAGGATAATGATGTTGAAAATGTTTTTAAATACATTAACGGTTTCACTCGAATACATTTTTTCTTTACTAGTATTAATCAAGTCAATTATTTGAAAACAAAAGATATTATTAACACATTTACCGTATAGAAGGGATGAGCATCTTTTTCCTATTAATTTTGTGCGGGCGACATATAAAGAACGTCTGAAACTGTAAATACAATTAAATTATCTTTTCATTAAACTAAAATGCATGTGTTGACCAGTTAATTTTGAACAAGAAAAACAGTTATATATTTATATATACACTAAAATATGTGGAATTTTGAAACTAAGAGGTAATATGTGTAAAGAAGTATATAACAAGCAGTAAAGAACTATTAGTAATACGTGTAAAGAAGTAATAGAGGAATAACAAACAGAAATTGCAAAACTAGATACAAAGAACATCGGTACGCTTTCAAGCACTCATATTATTCAAACCATTAACTAAACTAAAGCCATATTAACAAACCACAACCTATATTAAAGCAAAGCATCTTGATTTCAAAGAACAAATAAATATATATATATATATATATATATAAAACAAGCAGAATCATGCTCCATGAAAGAAAAGAAAGAAGTAACACAAATACGAATATCAAAAACATAATGAAAAGATGCAACAAAATAATATAAATCGAAAAATCGAATAAAAACAAAGATACAAATAACCCAACATATAAACGTTCACTTAAACAGATGTAGCTACGTATAAAATAACAAAATTATATAAGCCATATAATATGAATATTGAATATGGAAAAAAAATGATCACACAAATGATTCTGTGTGCGATCATTTTTAAACACAAAAAAGAAAAATTAGCGATTGATATACATAAAAATAGTGAACTTTTGAAACTAATATGTAATACTTGTAAAGAAGCATATATCGGAATAACAAATAGAAATTTCAAAACTATATACAACGAATACTAATACCCTTTCAAACGCTCTAATCTACACCAATCTCATTATTTAAAACAGTTACTAAACATAAGCCAAAATTAACGAACCAATAGAAAGAAGAAAAAAAACAATACCTACACTAAAACAAAGCGATAGGAATCTGGATATCAAAGACCAAATAAAAATATATAAAAATAAGAATAGTAATCTATGAAATAAACAACAAAACTGCAAATTTCATAGTATATTAAAATCACTAAAAATATTATACAAGGAAGAAAAACAAAACAACAGATAATAGAAAGAAAATGTATTCCATAACATTAATTTTAATAATTAGCGTGGTAAGCACTAATTAAGGTAGATGTGAAACACTTTGGCTTATGACAATTAAAATATGCATCACTATCACAAGAAAACCACGAAAAATAAAAGCAAAAAATAATACCACTACTTGTATTAAAATAGACAAAAAACAGAAACAATAAGAACATACAGAAAATAATGAAAAAAGAAAAACAATATAAAAAAAAGATACAAACAGCCAAATATATTTTACGCTTACTTAAGCAAATAAACTTACGTACAGAAAGCAAAATTATATAAGCCATATAACATAAAAATTGCGTATGGAATAAAATATAATCTGACACAGAAGTTAAATAAAAACAAAAAGAACCGCGATATATCCATAAACAAGTGGACTTTTCAAACTAACATGTAATACTTGTAAAAAAGAACATATAAGAGTAACAAATAGAAAATTCAAAATTAGACGCAAGTAACACCAATACCTTTTAAATCGCCTTGATATATACCACCCTCATTATTTTAATCATTTACTACACAAAAACCATAATAACAAGCCACTGAAAAAACAATAGCTATATTAAAACAAAGCAATATGAATATGGACACCAAAAAACAAATAAAAATATATAGGAACAAACAGAATCGTACTTCACTAAATAAAAAACAAAACTGCAAAACTATCTTTCGTCCATTAAAAGTCCACCATCATCACAAGAAAACAACAGACAAAAACGTTATATAAATCACAGAAAGAAAAAGGAGAATTCATCAAATAATTAATCAAACAAGTACTTACTCTTTAAATTTCTTCTATGTAGGTATGACTAATAGAAGATTTTTTATTCGTTTTAAAGAGCATTTTAATGCTATTAGGTTTGATCACCGATAATATCAAATTTTATGAGTGACCTGGAGATGCAGACTGTAATGAAAATGTTTATATTTGAATGCTTTGTACAACATACGTCAAGTTTAAACATATTTGAGTATTCATATCGATCTATATTATTAGCTTTTACCTCACCTTTAATATAATAATATAATATCTTTATTTCTGAACTACATAAATTGTAATACAAAATGTAAGTAAGAAATAAGTGTCACGGAAAAGTATATATAAAAAGTATTATAAGGAATTTATATATAAACGCATGATACGATAAAAAAAAGAAAAACTAATTTTGACTATGTTGTGTGTCTTGTAAAAAAGTCTACAATGGAGTAGGGTTCCAATTCACATAAGAAATTTATTAGCTGATTCTTCATGATATTATAGGAATCGGATTGTTTAATGTTTAAAGGCAAGTGATTAAAGATTTTTAGACATGCATGAAAGGCGCCTTTCTCAAAAAGTGCCGATTTATGGACGGGATAACTATATACTTGATTGTGTCGAGTGTTATGAACATTGGACAGAAGTTGTTTTTCAAAATTATATATATGTTTCCAGAAAAATTTCATACATTCTACAATATACATGGCCGGTAGTGTGAGTAGGTTATTTGCTTTAAATATGCCTCTGCAACTCTCTATAGACTTCATAGAAAAAAGAAAGATTACAGCACGTTTTTGCAGTCTAAAAATTTTAATAAAATCTACTGAACTACCCCAGAATATAATACCATATTTTAGAATACTATATATGTTCGCATAGTAGAAAGTTTTCCCAATTTTTATTTGTGTGTTTCTAATCAGAACTTTAAGTCCATAATATACTCGACTCAGACATTTATTTAGAAGTTCAATGTGGAATTTGAAGTTAAGCTGATTGTCAATATAAATGCCAAGTAACTTCACAGAGTTACTGCAGTCGTACGAGATATTATTTATAAGCATACTAGAAGGTATTCTTGTAGCTTCAGTTTTATGAAAGAACATGATTGAAGTTTTAGCTGGATTTACAGCTAATTTGTTTATTGAAAACCAGTTGCTGAGTATTTGCATTGATAGCGAGCTCTGTTCTATTAATTGCTTGAGGTTTGGACTTCTGATAATTAAGTTAGTGTCATCAGCATAATTTATTACCGTGTTATTGTTAATATTGTTGGATATGGTTAATAAGTCATTCATATAAATGACAAATAAAAGAGGAGCAAGAATTCCACCCTGTGGTACACCCGCATCTAAAATAAGAGATCCTGACTCGACACGACTACCCGAAGATGAATCGAGAAGCGAGACTGAGTGTGTTCTATCAGTCAAATACGAACGCAGCCATTAAAGAGCTGGATTTCTTACACCGTATAAATACAACTTATTTAAAAGTATCTCATGATTTATGGAGTCAAAAAATCATGAGAAGACTTGTTATCCATGGCAGTTAATGTGGTATTTAGGTATTCAAAAATTGCCGTCCCTTGATAAATCCATGTTGCCTACTGAGTAAATTATGCTCATTGCAGAAATTCATAAGTCTTTTGAGAAAGATATATTCTAGTAAGTTTGACATGGTGTTAAGAATACTGATCGCTCTGTAATTATCAAGACTTTGCGAGTCACCCTTTTTCTTATAAAGTGCAGTAATAACTGCATGTTTTAAAGAGGTTGGAAAACTACCGTGCTGAAATGAGCAATTTATGATATCACAAAGGACAGGTGTAATGATATCTCGACATTTTTTTAATACACTTATTGGAATTTCATGTTTACACGTGGTTTTTTATTTTTTAACTTGTCAATTGTTTCAGACAATTCCTTAATAGTTAACGGAGTTAATTCGAGAGCTACTTTATTAAGCGGGATGCGGATAACATTAATGGATGGTGTATTATTGTCATGAATAGTTGGAGTGCTATTAAATTGGGAATTTAAAGTTGTTAGGTAATTGGGTCAAATTGTTGTATTGGGGAGTATTAGTATATGGGGAGACTTGGTCCCGAGTATGGTTTTAATTACGTTCCCTGTCGCCTTAGACACATTGTCAGATTCTGATAACATGTTTTCATAGTACTTGATTTTAGTTTTATTTAATAGATCATCATAAAGTTGTTTTTTGTTTTTATATAAGTTTTTATAATAATCATTATTGAAGATATCTCTCAACTTCAGATAAAACGATAATTTATTTCTTGTTTTAACAATTTCCTTTTTTTTAAAGAGGTGTTGTTTAGAATTTGGATTAGAAAAGCGAATAGTTCTACTTAGCGTTGATGTAAAGCATGAAAGTCGATAAATATTTCGCTTCAACATTATTCTCGGTAAAAGTGTCTTGAAATAGTTCCCCTTCTATATTCAAGGCAAAATTGTTTAGATTATTTTCGGAAAAGAATCGTCTTTTTATAATTTGTGTTTTATTGGGTACGCAAACACCAGTTAAAGTTAGCAATTGTGCTTTATGATCAGGCAAGTAGCTAGAAATGATTTGCATATTGTAAAGCTCTCGCAGGTTAATGATAATTTGATCAATGCATGTGCTGTGATCAATGATCAATGCATGGGGGGGGGGGGTGTAAAGGGCGAAAGCGCAAGTAGAGATTCAACTGGTAGCCCATAAGTCAACCTCACCTGCTCGAGTGGTGGCAAAGTTTACCACCCGGTGTACCCTGCAAAACAACAGACGAGGCTCTGACGACCGAGTCACAGCGGTATAACTGTCCATCCGAAGCTAAGGAAATGTGGTTTCGAGAAAAAACTCCGCTATCAACCCGCAATGGCCAGCGTGATAGGGAATATTGGCTAAAATCCCCCGTAGTATATGAAAGTACAAACTCAGCAACGGCCCTCAGTCCCGGCGGTCCGCTTTACCCTGAGCAAGGTAGCGGTCAGATAAAGATGCGGACAGAGGGTGCTAAGAATCACCGGGTTCGACTTGATATCAGAAGAATCGAACCAAACTGGATGAGTGCAGCACAGGATCGAGGACGCTGGACTACACTACGGGAGGCCTATGTTCAACAGTGGACACAACTTGGCTGATTGATGATGATGATGAAGTTTAGCACCTCAATCGACAGATATTACGGATCTAACTGAACTAGCAATTAGTATTCGGTTCGTGTTTCATGACGGACTGACGAGAGAAGAATTATTAGATTTAATAGTTTTAAAAAATACAACTCGTGATGTTCATGTTGTAGCAGTGGAACTTGTTGGACAATTTAAATTCTCAAGATTTCATTGTACAAATCATAAAGAGTTCTGAAGGAATCTAAGCTTAAATTAATTAATCGAGCGTTGAATCGTAATTATCGTATCAAATTCAAAAGACCCTACTGTATAGATTCAAAATAGGCAAACTCTTTGAATCAATAACGGTCTACAGTTAGACAGTAATAAATGAATCAAGTTCTACCACCAATTATATTTAATTAGCTATTTTTTATAAAACACATTCGAAAATTTAGTTGCGCTAAATAGATAAATAAGAATCGTATAGTTAGTTTATTCGGATAGATTCATTCGAACTCTACGAGACGAACATAGATAGCTTTGTGAAATATATTCAATTAGATTAATTTCACTGCCATTATAAGAAATAGAGTCTATAAATAGAACAATGAGACATCGCCTGATGTTCAACTTTGCAGCTGCAAGCCCAGGTGCAGTGTACGCTACATTTCGGGTAAAAGCCAATTGGGGCTCATCCGACGGATCGCTGAACTTACCGCGGCGAGGCAAAAGTTCTAGCTATTTCGAGAATCTTCTAGAATTTGAAGAAAGATAGAACATAGACCTTTAACTATTTAGGAAAGGATGCACTGTGTTTCGTTGTTGCGAGACATCGAAAGCGGGGATTTAACCCTCTCTGACGGCTCGCAGAACAAGTTTTTCTTTACTAAGATATGTAAGACTGAACGCCAGTCAGACTTGGCGATTTTTTTGTATTAGTTTTTAATTAGAATTTTCAGCTTGTTTGTTAGCCCTCAGGTTCGCGCTTTAATTTTGTCGCTTGAAGTTACGCGAGTAGTAAAGTTTTGACTTCATTAATTCATCTTATTCAGACTAGAGAAATGTTTGCTACTAATCAGTAATAAATCATTTAATTTAATAATATATGAAAATAAATATTAAATTCATTTAAAGAATAGAACCAACAATTTCAATTTAGATTTGATTATTGCACAATAGATATTTATTTGTATTGCAATTATGTGAAATAAATGTGTTTTATAATATTTTTTATGTAGAAACAAACTGCTTAGAATAAATGCGGGCATCAGTGTTCGTAAATCGTTAAACATAACTAGCTATTTTGCGATTTCCATATCTTCTGTTAAAATAGAGATGTGAATTTATTTGAAACGTTTAAAATGTCTTTATTTATTATTTATCGAAACTAAATTCATTTGAGACATTTCATGTACTCTATTAACTTGAATTGATAAACTAAAATACTTATTTCACGTTCGTACGAATAAATACTTTGTTAAACAATAGATTATTTAAACTTATTGCTGGTTTCATTTCTTTCTTATTATTTTACTGTTATTATGTTAGTGTTTAATCTAACGCCAGGGACCGGACTTGTTTCTTTAAAGCTGCTTCACAGCATTAAACTAAGGTCTTGCAACGTGTGATTTATATTACCCGACGTGAATTTTTCATCAATTCAGTTGAAAATGAGATGAAGAACAACAGTTTTCTTTTATTTTAATGTTTATTTCCTGAAATGGCAATAGGAGAATTAGAATTAGAAGCAATGCAAGAAGATGATAGCCTCAAAATGCTACACAAATCAGTAAAGAATATTATTGACATTAACATATAATGTTGAGTCATTGTACTCATCGATGAACTTTATGAAGTCTAAATTCTGCTCTCAATTAAACAACCAGCATATAAAATAATTGATAAGAATTTCATTATTGATTTACGAACCTCGTTCCCAAAAATGAAATTTATGTACTTTAAAAGATTATCATAATAAAAAGAATATTTCTAGTTATGTTAAAAACATAGTGCGCCTCTCATCTTTTTCAGCTCTTGTTGCAAAAAGGTTGCTTCGTCCCCCTTATTTTATTATGCTATGAGCTATATTGACTCTATATAATTTTACCGTTATCGATTAATTTATAATAAACAACAAAAAATGTCTACTATTTCTTTACTAAATTTCTTTACTAAACTATTTATTTTTCAATCTGCATACTATTCGAGTTAGATAAAAACTCTACTTACTGCATACTGCAGTCTTTTTTCTACAACTTCTACAGTTCCATTATACAAAAACTGCACAGAAGTAACTAAAGGAGAAATTCTCAAAAACTTCAATTTACTGCTATCAACGTACAAAT
>WYDF02051876.1:0-12071 GCA_009867245.2 Adranes taylori
ATAATTATTTAGCATGTAGTATTTATGTTTCTCTTTTCTAAAGTGTATTATTAATATTTTCTAAAAAAATCTATTTGTATCTGTGTTTTTGATATGATTTTATTAATATATGTACAATATCTTCTACAAATTGTGGATTAATTTTTATCAAACGATAATATACAAAACTTCATATTTTATTAGGATTCAAGAATCAAGGGGAAAGAAGAGGTGACGGATATAGTTGGAATGAAAGAGAAAATATATGAATGACACGAAGATTGGAAAAAGCAAAATGGGATGAGATGTGGAAGAGATAGTGGGGGTAGATGAAGAGATGTATGATTAGTGGAAGAGATAAAGAAAGACTTGAATGAAAAAGAAGCAAGAGAGAGTTTAAAGAGAAGTACAATAAGATAGATGAGGGATGGATAAGAAAGAAAAAATGGGATAAAGCAAATACAAAAAAAGGCGGAAAAGAGGAAGCAAATTAGAATAAATACAACAATGAAAAGAATGAATGGAGATTTTGAAATGTAATGAGAAGAATGACAGATATGCGAGAAAAATAATCAACAATTTAAAGATTGAGAATCGTGTGTGGAATGTCTGAGGGAAAGGGGTGTCATAGGAGTAGGAAAAGATAGAAGTTTGATAAAGTTGAGACAATGGGAGGAAAAATATGAGAGAAAAGCAAATGGTGGATTTGATGCAAAAAATTGATTGCAAAATGGGGGGTACGTAAATCCAATGAAAGAAAGTAATTCGTAGGAGATAAGGGTGGAAGAAGTGAAGGAGAAGATATTGAGAATAAAAAGAAAAAGTGCGCCAGGGCCTGACATGTTTACTATGGAAATACAGGAATGTTTATATAAGAGTGGGTTAAAGGGTTTTTATCAGGGGTTTAAATAAAGTATAGTGTGGAACAGAACAAATACCGGAAGAATGGGAATAGGGGGAAATCATACCGGTGTAAACGCGGGGTTAGGAAATGTATGAAACGTTATAGGGGAGTGACAATGCTGATTAGGGTGTAGAGGTTGCTTGAGAGAATAATGAATAGATGATTGTAAAAGGATAAAGAAGCAACAGTCTAAACAGGGTCTAACCAGGGTTTGTTAGACCACAGCCAACACAGTAACGTTAACTTACATTATGTAACAACTTACGTAATAATGCTTACATAATGCATAATTTAAAAAAAACGAACGTGTATTTGTTGTTTGTGCACTTAAAGTCCATGTTTCATTAGAGAGCAACAGTGGGAGAAGATGAAGAAAGGGGTATATCAGAGGGAATGATAAGGGGATGAGGGAACGAAAATAAGAGCGACAGTAAAAGAAAATGTATCTGAATGGTTTGTAGCGGTATAAGACGAGGTTGTCCAATACGTGGATTTTTTTTTTATTAGATAGGACTGTCATTAGAACATAATTTTTGCGGTAAACAAATAAAGTAAAATTCGCTTCTACCAATATTTTTGTTCCCTTCTTCATTAATCAACAAAGTTGATTTTGAAAGTAGCAAAATAGCAATTTTCAAACCTCTGAACTCAAAATAGCAGCCGTGCCGGATGTTGTCACATTGAAATTTGTCACATGGAATTGAGGATAAATCTTCAACAGGAAAAATCACATCCTGTTAAAACACCCTCAATTCTACCAGGAGACTGTAGATGTCTTAATCAATGTTTTATTTAGGGCGTAGTTTAAATTAATAACAATTTATAGGGTTTTAATAAATTCATACACTAATAAAATTGACAACTTTGCTTGAGTAAAACCAAGATTCAATATTAATAAAGCAAGTACGGTTCATGAATTAATAAGACACAATTCAGATAAAAGACGATTGATTTTAAAAATACTCTATTAATAACCAAGTAGTTTATTTTACATGCAACAATTATACTGGATTTACGAACTTTTATGGATACAACAGAATTTTCCTCCAAGTCGAAAATAAATAAGACAACGACCAAGCAACATTTAATTAATAATAACAATTAGACAGTAATTAATAAAGGATTGACAATATATCTAACTACAGTACGGGTATAATACATCCCGTATATCCAAATATAGACAATATAACCAAATATAGTACGGTTCTGGTTTATTAGATTTGCATAAAGATTTATTTTCCTCCAATTAACTTTATTCTCAACTTGTAAGCAAATATAAAAACTCGTAAGTAACATTTAAGTAAAGTTTTGTTTATTGTTAGCTTGTTATCAAATGAAAATTAGTTCCATTGAATAAAATTAGTTACTCATACTAAAATGAAAAGAACTTAAGGTGTTCAGTTGATTAATCAAGATTCATAATAAAATTAATTTACATCTGAACGTCTGTCATTATTTTCATGGCAATAAAAATAATAATAAGGAAAATATGCTTAAATCTGGTTAAGAACAAACTAAAATTTGTCAAGAACTGGAATTCCTTTACCACAGATAAGCTTTTATACTTTCAAGTCTGCTTACCACGCCGTGCCTTGTGCCAAGTTCGGTAAAAGTTTGATGTATCTCACTAACACTCACTGATGCATATCATTATCTCTTACTAACAACATGAACAAAAACTCATTCGGGTAAAAAGACTACTTTCTCTTCCCTTTGTTTCTAGCTTTTTGCTTCGCGGCTAATTTACTCATCATTTGCAAAGTAACACCTGCGTCCTGATTCATTTCGCTTATCTATTTTTCTGATACATTTTTTATTCTAAGCTCAATTTATATAATTAATTGAAATTATAATGATATACTGCTACATTATTTTATGGAATTTATTAGTTAATGATTTTCCATCTTTCAGACATTATTCCCCTTGATCATTTAAAATCTCTACCGTAGAATACAAAGAATCGTATTTGTCTAGCATTTTTGTCTTTCCAATGTATAAAATTTTTTTGATCATGAACCCGTGAGAATGGATTAGATGTGAGCAATGTTTTTAAATTATGTTTTATCAACCAATATTTAAAGGCACATTCCATGTACCGTCATTTTTACCCTTATGCTAGAGGGTTATTAACATTAAGTTCATTAATCGGAATTCTATTTTTTTTTTCATTTCTGGTAGTTGCAGTTGTATTTGGCAAATATAATAATACCATAATTTGTGGTTTGGTCAATAATTTCTCGAGCCAACAATTATAGAGAGGTCACAGCTGAAGCCTTTGGTCTAAAAAGTAGTAAACTCCAAAAATTTACCAACAGTACTGATATTGCGTCACTGTAATGCGTCACTGGAAGGTTTTATCTGTGTCGTTTGCCACTTTCTTAGTAGCATATGCCAATAACTCAAAATAACTTAAAACCAAATAGATTTAATTATATCATTGTAAGTAAATCAATAATTATCTTGTGTTATTAAAAAAATGAGTTGGATGTTTATACTTAAGGGCTTCAATTGTTTTATAACTCTACATACGTAGTCGTACGTAGCCAGACGTATTTAACCTTTGCTTATGATCATGAGGCAGCATCAATTTCACATCCGTTTTTAAAAATATGATGGTGTGCTTTACATCAAAATAATGCCAGTTCCTATAGAGTAAAAAAAAGCAAAAAGTAAAAATGTTAATTTACTAAAAACAGGAATTAACATCATATGAACATAGCAAGTAATTTGATCGTCATTGAATATGAAATAAAACTTATTTGGAAATATTTTAAACATGTAAAATCTAATCTTAAAAATGAATCAAATGGATGCAGTATAATCAAAGTAATCAATATATGAGACAACTTGAATTACATTGGGTAACAACAACATGTTAGATGTATTCAATTCTTGGGATTCTATTGTAGAGATTTTAAATGATTAAAGGTAAAAAATGGGAAATTATCTCAGAAACTATAAAAGATAGAACATTCAAGTAAACTTTATTGTATAGACTACCTAAAGCCCCTTCAATTTTATTTCAATTTTTTTTTCTAAAATGACAATTTAACATATATACAGGCTGTTTTTTGTTTCGCAAACTTTGCGATATACTTTCTCAAAAACTTGCTCTGTAATTTTCTTAAATTTTTTGTATCGAAAGTTCCTTTAATATTGAAGCTAATAAGTGAGTTTAGAAAAATCCAGAAGCAATCTTGGGAGAAATTTGACCTTGAAACAAATTAATTCCATAAGTATTTTGGTTTCTGTGAAAGTTGAAAAAATGAAACTTCGGGAACATATGAAAACTTTTAAATAGCTGCATATTTTTATACGTTTTGATACCCCTTGTGATTCGATTTAAAATGATACCACATGAAGGGTCTAGTTCTTATTGTATCCAAGATATGACCATTAATAAGTTAAAACTTCTCAATTTGTCGCCATGGCAACCGATATTCAAAGATCAAATACCAATATGGTATATGAACAACAAAAGGACACAAAAGTCATCACGTCCACGAATTTTTATCTTTCATATATCATATTGGTATGTAATACCTAAAGTTATATGAAAGATATAGGATTCATGTTTTAACATTTTTTTCAATTTCACCTTAGTACGTCTCTTGTATTGAAATTAATGCAATCTGTTAATATTAATAGGCAATTTAAAGGGGGGGGGAGTCATAAGGAACATTTTTTCATATAACAAGTTTTTTGTAAAAAAAAATTCTTGCGCAAAAAAATAAAAGAACCGTCGATTTGCGGTGTCTGTTTGTATGTGTGCGCATGTATGGATGTACATCTGTTAGTTCAAGAATTTCTCCTTCCCTATGGGACCGATCTGGATGAAATTTGGCAGAGAGGTGTAAACTATGAGCCCAATCAAATCTAATCAAATCAGATCAAATCAGATAAAATCAGATAAACAACTGATAAATCTATAGAGGTTTCTCATCGGCTGGTAAATACTTAACTTGATATTGCAATATGTTGAAGTTGAATAAGAAAAAAACAAGTTAAGTTGTTTCTAAACCTCATCGCGGACACATAACACTGGGTTGTAGCTATAGATTAGTACAATCAGTCTGTACCAGGCTCTTGGGCGTATATGTTGAACAACATTAATGCTGTGTGGGCAACATTGAGTAAACAATGGTACTCATTGGAAATAGCCTCTTTTAATTCTAGCTCATATATACTCAAGTTGTTGTACTTCGGAAATGCGCTATGTTCTTATGTTTTCGGGTAGCGCAGCCCATTTTTTTTATTTTTTTTTTTGGTTTACGTAGGAAGTGGAGAAACCTTCAAGAGACGAAGGATGCCCGTGCTTCCAACAGTCTGGGATTTTTACCCTAACTTAAACTCCACTCTCTGTTGGGATTTTATACATTAGGAGGTTGGTGAATTTATTATATGAGGCTTTAGGATTTGTCATCCTCTTCAGCCTGGAACTGGAGTATCAAACTACCACGATTTTTACTTTGCAAAAGCGATAAGCACTATTTTCTCTCTGAGGTGCAGATATCGTTGTCGATCTGTTTTCAAGATACATAAAATCTTGGCACTTTATGGAGCGGACATATTTAATGTCTTGTGCTATACATATCAATATTTTTCATCTTTCAATACTAAATTTGGACTTTTTCATGTTTACTCTAAAAGGACGGGGCATCGGCCTTGCAGGCCAAACTGCTATTTTAGAAATTAGTCAAAAAAAGATTTAAGAGCGCCGTAGGCAAGTACGGGAACCGGGGGATTAATGGGTAGGTGATTTTTAGGTCACGCAAGTTTTATTTATTTTACCCTAAAGAACTATTGTAGGAATTGACTTTACGAGTTATCAGGTGACAGTCAAAACTAAAAGGTTCAACTTTCGTTTTATGCCAGATATAACAAAATGTAGGACTTCCAGGATATGAAAGATCGGGTGGCGATCACGTCCACGAATTTTTATATTTACTTACATATTAATTCTAACGTTTAGCGGTGACGGATAAATCTTTATGCAAATGAAATGAGTAAGAACAGTACTATATTTAGTTATATTGTCAATCATTCTCTTATTTATCTTATTATTAATTGTCATTAAAATAATTAATAATAAGATTCTCCTATTATTATGCCAATTATTTTTAATTAGCACTAATTGTTATCTTATTATTATGATTAATTATATGTTGGTTGGTCGTTATTTTATTTATTCTAGACTGGGAGGAAAATTGTGTTGTAGCCGTATTAACATTTAATGGAAATCAAATAAATCTTAACCACTACTTGTTTTATTATTTGGCAGAATTGATAGATCCTCAATAATTATTGTTGCATGTAAACTAAATTATTTGGTTATTAATAGAGTATTTTAAAGATCAATCGTGTTTTATTTGAATTGTGTTTTATTAATTCATGGACCGTACTTGCTTTATTAAGGTTGAATTTTAGTCTTAATCAAGCAAGGGTTCCAATAATGATTGGTTAATTGGCAATTTGATTAGTGTTTTAATTGATTAAAACCCCCACATAACCTTGTTATCGTTTTTAACTGTGCCCAAAATTGATTAAGATTCTTTTAAACATTGATTTAGATTCTACCATCTTCCGGTTAGGATTGAGTGTGTTTTTACTGGAAGTAGAATTTATTTATTCACACAATTCCATGTCACAAATTTCAATGTGATAATATCTTACTATATTCCCCGGCCATTTTAGGGCCTAAGGACTTTTTAATCATAAATGAATTTTTTTAGTGCGGGCTTCATCGCGGCCTAAACAGATATTGCAGGCCTCTAGACTGCGTATGTCGTCTATAATGTGGTATTTAGACAAGGGACCTGTTATTGGCTGTGTAAGGTTGCTAAAACATATTTAAAGGAAATTTTTTTCACAAGGATAATTTAATTATATTAAACTGAATTACTTTGATTTAATAACTTTGACTTTCTTATAAAGAATCTATAATAAATTACTTAAGCTTATTTTCTATTAAAATATCATTATTTTTCGAATATTGTACTAGTAGCAATTGACAAATTAATCTCTTGATAATTTTGAAAATGATGAAAATTAAACAAAATGTACTTATAATTATAAAAACTAAAAGCGTTAAAATATCTAGTAAATAGATTTGATATTTGGGATAATCATTAAATAATGTTTTTAAATGTTTAGTTCCTTTATGTCGAATTACGTATTCAGTCCACCATAAAATTTTTTTCATTCCGCTCATTGGTTGATCTACAAGTATCTTTTGTCCTAGATTAATACGTTCTTTAAACCTGAAATATACGTAACTTTGAAATAAATAAATAATCTAAAAATAATACTGGTTTTTAGTCACTTAATACTAATTCATAGAACATCTATTAGTAGAATATTAATTCAAGTAATATTGCCAAATTTGTAAAAGCAATTAAAAGTGATAGTTTAAAATTGCAAGCTTTGATTAAATAAAAAATATTTTCAATTTTTTCCTATAAAATTTGATCTTTTTCAATACTTCTAATAATTTCTCTTTTATTTTCTTCTATCGACAAAATAGACAATATCGATAAAATGGTTTGCAGTCATAAGAACGTTTATAGTGAGATTTAAAGTTTCCTTTGTCTATTCTACCGAATGAATGTTGCGATAAACGATAAGCACAATGTAAGTTGACGTGGTACAAAATGTTTTCAAACAGGAAGCAACTGCGAAACCGCATAGGAAACCACAGCGGCCTTAATGAGTCGGGTCAATAAAATACTGGAAAAATGAGTGTATCGGAAACACCCTACAAAGAACACATTGGTGAACATTGGAAAACAAATTGGTGGTGCTCCGAAAGAAGCCCACCAAATAATAATAAGCGCATAATTGAGTGTGAGGAATAGTATAAAGAGAGCAGAAGCAAATACCAAAACGAAATATTTCGGAGCAAAGAAGAGTCGTGGCGGAAAATCTCCGAGGAAATTGATAATGATGCATGGGGAGAGCCCTGCATCATAAATTGGCGATGAAGACGATAGGCAACTGAAAACCAAACTCACAGCTACCAAATCCGTGACATCAAAAAAGTGGTGGAAACCTTATTCACAACAGACAGTAAATTGGCATAAAAGCCGAGACATAAACCACACCAGCACTGGTACCGGCAACAAAACTATAACGGAAGGGGTATCACATATATACAGCCAGAAAAAGTGAGAGCTACTTGCAAGAGTATACCCACGCGGAAGTCCTCCAGGCTGGATGGGGTTCCCACCAAGGTAATTAAGCTTCTTGCCGAAAAGTACCAGGGGACTGGGTGGACGTATTCGGCAAATGTCTAGACCAAAGTGGAAGAAAACCAACCTAGTATTTATAACCAAAAAGGATAAGAAATTAGACAAATCATCATCGTACTGGCCTATTTGCCCCTTAGACGTGGCCGGCAAACAGTGCGAGTGAGTCAACGCGACTGGAATAAATGAGGAACTGGATGAGAAGGGAATGGCAATATGGAGTTCGCAGAAGGCGATCGACTATGGACGTCACCAGAGCAGCGCAATATATCGCAGTTGGGACAAATGGGGGGCTACCAGGCTGGCACAAACATTTAACACACTCACATAGCTAGAGATAATAGAAGCGTAAATTGACTTGAGTATATCCGAAACAATTCACAATCATCTATTGCTACCTTAGCGGAAGGAAACTTATATGACATCGCTCCGGGAACCGCTACCTATGGAATTACAGCGGGGATTCTGCAGGGTTCGATCTTCGGGCTTCTGTTATGAAACATTGCTTACTACGCGGTGCTGTTACTGGAAGTCTCTGCAGAGATAAGGATCATAGAGCATGCGGACGACACCGCGATCATAGCATGCGGAAGACAAGTTGAATACCTCAGAAGCGCGAACGAACATGCAACTGACACTATTTAAGACTTTTTAACTAGTAAAGGCTTACGGCTGGCATCGGATAAGACTGAAGCGGCATGGCTTTCTACGACGATCCGGGAACCAAAGCCTCACACTATACATAGCAGTTAGAGAGGTAAAGATAGTAAAGCAAATAAAGTAGTCAAGTATCTGAGCGCACACTTGAAGCTAATTCCTACCAATCTCAACATGTCTTAAAGGCGATGGAAAAAGCTGTCAGTACCGAGTGTTTACGCAGTAAACATGGTAATGTCTGGAGACAATAAGTTTTTCAAACCTCTTTAGACTCACAGACATTGTAAACCCACATATTAGTTGTAATATTGTAAATACATAACCATTTTTGTTTGAATATTCACATAAATGCGACTAATTTAACTGATATAATTATTGTCTACTAATAGGGGACATCTAAAGGATTCCTATACTCCTAGAGGTCTTCAGTAGATATTTTTATATTGTAGCGTTCAGTACAATCAACATGGATATCCCGAGGTTGGGAGCCACGGCTGCCATACTCCTGGATATCCCAAAGCAACATTCATATCTATTTTATTAGCTTTCTAACAGGAGTTGTCTGGAGGATGCACACTATGGTGGTTATACTCACAGATAATTCCCCGAAAGCGTTTTTGTATTGTTGAAAGTACATGATAAAAAGTTATTAACATCTAGGGGATATTTGGAGATAAGGAGATAAGAATCGAATCAGGCGTGTCTTATCTTCCCAGATTTCTCTTCAAGAATTAAGATACTTATTTTATGTACCATATGTCAAGATACATTAAGATTTATTTAGTTAACCCTATATAAAGGAATACCCTTTTATAAAAAAATTCCCATGCAAAAAATATGGTTTTAATCTATTTTTGATTTACAAATACCGTAACTAGAGTATTATACAACGATATCAATTTCACAGCTTGCATTGTAGTACATTCTTCTGAATAGCAAAATCAGCAAAACTAATTATTTAATGACCCACTAATGTGTAAGGTACAAAAATCGAAAGCAAATAGGCATGCAAATATAGTGATTTTTTATATGTAAATAGGAATGTAATTTATATAAAAAGACTGATAGGAGTTTAATAAAACGAGATTTATGCTCAGAACGTCGTAAAGGGCATTTTATTTTATAACACCCCCGTTCTAATTAAATTACTCCAAGATATTACCAATATTAATTTAATCCATTACGGTATTTAAAAGCTGCCTTCATCTAGCCAAACAAGTACTATTAGAGCATTTAGTGCACCACTTGTTCACCAAGCGAACCATCTGCAGAATAATGACGAATATAGGAGGCACGGAATTCATGGCTAGAAAAGTGCTTGTTACATCTGTACACACCACAATACTTTATGTCGCTCCGGCATTTTATTAATGCCAAAGGTTCAGAGAAAAAGGAATAGTCTACGTCAAGCAACCCGTGAAGTAAAGCTCCGAATGATCAAGAGTCTATAGAACGATTTCTATACGACGAGAGAGGAAGAATGTACACGGCGCAAAAAGCGGGAGTCGCCAAATCGTATGCTTTAATATATACCTTTTTAGATACGGATTTGGTTTAAGGACATTTACTGGAATAATTTTTTATTCTGTGTTGTAATTATTTTTTTTATTTTATGTATTGTCTATTCTATAGCTTTTAACATGTTTTAGAAATATAATTGACAAATGTAAACACTTTGTGTCGTAGCATGATAAATTATGTTATTTTTATTTTATTTGATTATTTTTTTTAATCGGCAACCCATGCCTGTGAGAAGATAGCTTTTGGCAGCAGCGTTGGAACCAACATACTACGGAGACATAGACTCGACGAAAAATAGTAAATATTGAAGCGTGGGTGAACAGGAAGCATGCAGGCGGACCAAATTACTGGCTTACACAGTTGCTTACATGGCTCAGGGAATTTAAAGCATATGCCATAGAATAAATTAAACGGATGATAAGAGTATACACTGTAACGACGATAATGATAACGCAGAACACAAATTTCTATCGTGTGTCAAGCGGAAACAGTCGTGCAAGAGGGAAATCTAAGCGTTGGTACAAGGTGAACAACATCTAGAAGTGCATGATAGAGGAAGAAGAATATTGGGCGCCAGTTGAGACCTATGTCACGTGTGTTCTGAAAGCAAAGGAACAGGCAGAGAAGGACAGATTGTCCGAAAGACATGCTCTTATGCACCATTAAATGATATACAAAAATTCACAGCAATGCACCATTGAAAGAAGTACAAGAATTCACAGCAATAAAGAGATAACACCAGATAGGTGACGACAGATCACGTCTTGGAGGATGCCAGAAATGGCGATCCGAGGTGTGTGGAAAGAAGTAGGGGATCAGCGAAATGGCTGTCTAATCGCCTCGCGGGTTTAAATGTCTAATCGCCTCGGGGGCTATTTGCGTTTCATCACCCTGGCGGCCAAATGTCTGTCAAGGGGTGAGAAGTGCATTACGGACCCCATCCCTATAGGCTCTTCTTACACTTGTACTTAGGTACGTCTGAAGGGTTTGTGGATACATATTTATCTTTAACATCCTCGCTCAAACAAAAAAAAATCGTAAATAATTTACCAATTCTAGTGTTGATATTTAAGAGATAAAAATATTGTTTCTGTGATTTAAATATTAAGTGAATTCTTTCTTACGTTAAATTATTTGCAACATCCATAATAGAATCAAAGAATTGTTGTTTATTTAATGTTGCATAATCGAGTGCTTTTCCCAAACAAGCATCGGCGATTTTTTGCGCATTACCGAATTGATCGCCAAAAAATGGTATAACCAGCATAGGAACTTTTGCACAAATTGCTTCTTCTACAGACTGAAGACCTCCTTGAGTTATAAAGAGTTTAATCTTGGAATGTCCTGAAATTTACAACTTTTCATTTTAAAAAATGCATATGTGTACTACAAATGTATTACAATACTAGCTAAACCCGGCCATGCTTCGCTGTGACTCAGTCTGATATGAAGTGTTTGAGTTGAACAGTCTGAGTCTAATATCAAATGGCCGTGGCTTTATCGCGGCCGCGGCTATGGTTATATGGCCTACCAAAGTTTCAAGAATACATGTTGCCGTATTCCCGTAATTGCAAAAATATGTATTCCCGTTTTCCTGCATTAAATATATAAACATAACAACACGCGCGTATTAGAATGCAGCATTGTGTCCAAATTTCAAGAATATGTGCTCCCATATTACCGTGTTCCCGTATTCCCGGTTTCCCTCATTTTTATTATATATTCTTCTTATTTGGAGTAAATGCAACGTTGTGTCAAAATTTCAA